>QVRM01003104.1:0-68704 GCA_003439945.1 Dermanyssus gallinae
ACATTCGAAAAGAGTAGGAGGCTGCTACTTAGTCTACCCAGGTTGTCAGGAAGTCGATGGCTGACGCCTTGTCAAGGTATGCTCCAAGATTGTCTTATGTAACGACGACACTCCCAGACTGCTTCTCTCCTTGTGTTGTCTTGTTGTGTTACCGGTAGGCTGACGAAACGCGCGTTCTCTGGCAGTGGTCATCAGAACCAACCTGGTGAAATTCCGACGCGGTGTCGGCTCACAGATTAGGCTATTCTGTCAACCGTGGGTGAGTCTGGCGCTGATGCTGAGCTGAGTTGATAGATCACGATGGCCGTTGACCAAGCTATCGGACGAGCTATCGCATATGACATAGGCGTTCGTATTCTTCTATCTTACGCCGTTATGGTTGATGAAGAGTCACCTGAAGAGTTACGGGCAAAAAAATCCTGCGCAATCTAGCTAGCCACCGCATCGTCGTTACGGGAAAAACACCTACCTGCGCAGCCTTTACCTGCCTCTACGACGGATGAGGATATTTGCTATATTGGATAATTTTCAAAGCGCTCGAGTTCCGGCCTGATTTTGGTCAGCTCTTCTCTGGTCAACGAACCCTGGTTGAGCAGGCGCTCGTTATTATGGGGTCGTCTGCTTATATGGCCTGAAGTACGACGGCTAAGGTCCTACTGAGTCTACCTGGATGCGACAGCGCCGTGCTGTTCTATGAGTGAACTTACAATGGCACCTAGACGAAGGCTTATTTGCGTAAAACTATGCCTTTAAATACTATCATGTTCGAATGCGACTATGGCGAGGATTTGTGTTATTTTCGGTCTTAAGCTGTGTGCGATCGTACCACAGGGCGGTGGTTTGATCGCTTTCGTAGTGAGACTTTGATAGGGCAGATCAACTACAGACGAATCGGTCCTGTATGGATGAAATAGCTCGTTGATAGATTTACACATTTGAATTCGACTACATCGTCGACATTGTAAACCCAACTGAACCGCTGTGTACGTGGAACGAACCGATAGGGTTGCTGCACAGGCTCACGCCCGCGCACTTCTTTCTAAAAAAAGACAATGATAAAAACGTGACCGGCACTGAGAAGTGGACTGTCCACAATACGTACTGCCCGCAAAGTCATAGTCAATGCAAGGTACCAGGCCCAACATCTCTGCAAAAGCGGACTTTTATGCTAACACAACAACAGTGTGTCTGGTGGGATAGACGAAAAATGATATACGATGAGCCCTAGATTACTTTGGCATCTACAAGCGAGAAATTCTGAAATGATGGTATTTTTAAGATTAAAGAGCGCTGAACGAGGGTGACAGAAGGTGGTGGTATATACTCGTATAATTTTTCTCCTCGCATGATTGACTAAAGAAACATCGTATGTTCAAAAGAAATTTTCTGAATTGTGTCTAATTAGTAGCTACTATCTTATAAAAACCTCATCGCTACAATTTGTGTTCATCAGGACCCTGTTAAGCTCTTTTTTCAAGGTTTCTGGTTGATGACGTATCATGTGTGGCCAGTTGTGGTCCGAATTCTGAACGCTAAGCATGAAAAAATAGCCGTGTTGCAAAGCTAAGTTTTTTACGTAGCTATACTCAAACATGATTTTCACTAACAATAAGCTGGTTTTGACTGGCCTACGCCCATGCCTTTTTCGATGCATGTTGTCCTGTATTAAGTGCTTTTCTGTGTTTATATTTTGGCAAGTGGATCGTACCAAAGCAAACCTAGGAGTACGTCGAACAGATCATATTAAAATTAATGAGATTCTGTCACATCTTAATCATTTGTAGGCAACGTCAAAGCTGATCTTCTGGTACGTAGCGCGTGTCCATAATGTCTTAATGCTCAATACCGATCCGGCGCACACAATCACGTTGCAGAGATTTTGCCTGTTCCACCAGCTGTGTGCGGCTAAGGTCACTGTGGGTGACTCGGGGTAACTAGTATGCGAATTTCATACGAGCTATATTATACGTACATAAAGAAAACTGTGCATGCCAACCATAATACAAGCTCGTAGTCAAGCATGAGGACAGCAAACAATGCTGTCATCTGTCGGGTGTCAGTCGTTGGTCAGGGGGCGCGCGACAGAACACCAGCATTGTGTGACGCTTGTGTCTTAAAACATCCGTGAGTCCGCGGATGGATGCTGTGCGACGTTGTTGCCTTCACCTTGACTGGGCGTCACGTCGGGCCCGGACGGCTAGCACGATTAGCCATGCGTGATGATGATCCTAATGTGCCACAGATCACAATGCGATTGCTAACACCGCTGCTACAAATTATCACTACTGCGCGTGCGTACAATGTCGTCGTCGTCGTCGTTGTCCACGGACAATAGCGCCTGTTTTTTTTTCTCTCGTTTTTATTGCTTAATTATCCAGCGGACAGCTACGGCTGCCGCTGCCGACGCCCCCGGGGCGTGCTCAGAAACAACACAAACAACACTGCGATTTTCGTTTATTCCCGTCTCGTAAGTCAGTCAGGACCTGTCGTGCAGCCGTTACGCCCTCGACGCGCGACCTCGCGCGTCGATGCGAACAGCACGAAGCAATCATGCGCCTATCCCGCCACACTCCACAGCATAGCTCCTGCTCATGGTCAGAACTGAACTGAAGAAACACGCCACGCATCTGTTGTCGTTTGTTTAACTTAATGTTTTAATGAAATGTTTGTCGTGAGCAGCCCTTCCACAAAACTGCCGACTACGTGCTGAATACATAGATCGAAATCAAGGAAGCCAGTCTTGCTGTGGTTAGGCTTTCAACAACAACAACAATAACAACAACAACAGCAACAATAACAATAACAATAGCAATAACAATAACAACAACAACAGCAACAGCAACAACAACAACAACAACAACAACAACAACAACAACAACAACAGCAACAACAACAACAACAACAACAACAACAACAACAACAACAACAACAACAACAACAACAACAACAACAACAACAACAACAACAACAACAACAACAACAACAACAACAACAACAACAAACAATACAACAATAACAATAACAACAACAACAACAACAACAACAACAACAACAAAACTAAGAGTAGCAGCATCCTTGGCATACCCGTACTTCTCTACAGTTCAACATAGTCATGTTGATTACTTTAAATCAAAGTTTTGCATCTCCGTCCTTTTCTTTTCCACCCATCTCTTTTCTTCCCATGGTCAGCATCCAATCACAACGGAACTCCACAAGTGCAGCGGTGACATAGATACACAACTTCTTGGTTAGATACTTCCTACAGAACTTACGTTGGTGTCGTCGTTTGGAATAACGCTAATGATAATGAAGATAAAGCATCGTGAGTGTTACTTAAGCGATTCTTGAGTTCAGCTTGTAGTATAAAGACAAAAAATAGTAAAACGGACGGACTGCAAGCGTTTGGCCTGGGTTACAATGACTTAGGTGTATTTTGTTTCGAATGACATTCAACAAAACAGTCGCAACGCGCTAGAAGTGCTTGTCACGTTTTGTCTTATTCTAATAATCCCTGCTTATGCATTGCATGTGGCCAATCCATAAGACACTCCAATGTCTTGATCTTTTTTCAGTGAATCATTGGCCGATCACGATTAGACAGAATTCGTTGATCTGTTCTATACGATTAAATCATTAAGACGCTGTTATTAAACACCTGTCTATAGCAGTGAAATAAATATACGACATTTTAAGATACTTTGCTACAATTCCTAGTTTGTCGTAATTGTTCGGCGACAATGATGAGGCTTTTTTCACTGGAACTACCAGAGGCCGTCTTTTAAATCACAGATTTAATAAGTAAACGCATATATGGCTCTATATAAACAGTGGCGGGGTAAATTATGCGGCAACTGAGAGACATCTCTTTACAAAGTTCGGGCCAGATATTTTTTCAGATTTTGTCTATATAGAACTTTTCAAACTTTTTGTTTTAGGATTGGTCTAACGTTCTTATATTATAATGTATATGCTCTATTTAGCCTATTTATGAAACCTATTCGGCTTTTTTAAACAAAAAGTCCTTGTGGCCGCATGAAATGGCCAAGCACAGAACCCAAATGCGCCATCGACATGTGTCTTTTGTTTCGAATGCAGTACATTTGCACTTTTGTTATGTTCAAACACAAGAAACAGATACTTTCATCCGAGATCGTTCCTGCGATTGAAAACACCCGAGGTCATAAAAGTATTGCGTATTAGGTACCTAGACCACGCTCTGTTATATATATACATATTACCACCGCCATTATGTTATATATAGTGTGCGACTGTCCGTCAATATTGCCAAACAATGACGGAGACAATTAGCACAAAGTGATATATTTCGGCAAATACAGACCTCATTATGCGTATTTGAAGTTAAGAGAGTTTGTACCCTGTGCACTTGAGCAAAGTTGTGTCGAATATCATCCAATTGACTCGAAGTTTTGGCAATGTAAAAGGTGCCTAATGTGTGCTTTCATAAAATGAAGATCTCGACTTCAGTCATTCAAGAAAGCATGAAGCTTGTGTAAATGACGATTTTAAAAGCAGTGTGAGCTTAGAATGGATACATATTGATCAGTAAACAAGAGATTTTGTTATCTGTTCTCTGTAGGTATTTCGATAGTGACAGTCTTACAACTTAAAAGATGCAGTGCTTTTTTGGAATGATCGTTTCCTTGCTTTAGCCACAAATCATTTGTGAGATTTCAAACTGACCTTGCTTGCTCCTTTATTGTCTTCGGCTCTTCCCTGCCCGACAATCGCACACAGGCGGAGAGAAGACCTTGTTGAATTTCCCACGCCATGTATTTATAAGAAACAATGCCGTCACTAACAATGCATACCAGAAAGGTCGGCACTATAGCGTTCCTCAGGCTGTTTTGATAGCGCGTGCACGCGCCCCTTTGGTGCGCCTCAAGTCTCTACGGCTCAGAGTTGTCCAGATTTTGGTCAACTTTTTCTCATTACACGTCGTATGTTTGCTTAGTTAATATTAAGGGTCTATTTAAGTTTGAATGCGCCAATGGTTGGACCTCACACAGCTATGAGTAAACTCACTTTCTGAGTTTTTTTCTGGAAGACGGCGTTTGTAACACCTCCTGCACCAATCATAGCAAAAAGCGAACAAAAACTCCCATAAGATTTCCAGGTGGTATGTGCTACACACAGACACACATACGTGGCTACCTATATAACAGTGTATCGTTGCAAGGGCTTGGCGATTCGCCTCAGCATTATTCGTTCTCCTGTGCAGGAACGGAACCCCGTCTGGTGAACCCACATATTTGTGGCTGCGGTGAACCTAAGCGCGCACATTGGGAACAATTGTCCACCCGCTGCTTATTGTATTTAATGTATATAATCACATACACATTAAGATATTTGTAGTATTTTTATTTAGTATCATTGTTTTTATATTTACTTAAACTGGAGTACAATAAATAAGTTACGACGTGGTCTGGGGCGCCGGGGTCTCGCCGATTCGATGCTTAACATTGTTGATCGGATTCTCTTGAAGATATTCTCATTGAAAATAATAATCAACAGATGATGAACCGTATAGTATGCTGAGAATATGTGCCCGTGTTTCTGCCACAAAGACAGTTAAAAAAACTCAAGATATGACAGCATGTCCGGCGCTTTTGAAGCGATCTTTCTAAATATTTGCAAATTGAGTTAATAATACTAAGTATAAAAAGTATAAGTATATGTGTATAAATATGTGAATAAATGGCACCTGGTATGATCTCACTTATTTCTGTTGCACAACCAGCTATTAATCTGCACGTTTATCTATAATCCAACGAAGTATATTCAACTGTAGGAAAAGCGCTAAAAAATGGTACATACTCTAAACACCGTTCGCCGTCGAAGTACCGAACATTGATGTCAGTAGTAAACGTTTGAAACACATCTACAATTACCTAACATAACATATTATTTAATTTTGCAACTAGCTTCGGTTAAGTTGCAAAGTAATATTTTAATGAACACAATAATTTGCATTAATGTCGTGAACGGCCTTCATATACTTCGCAATTAATCCTTCCAATGTTAGTAGTGCACTAGACATGATCTTGACACGTGGTTAGCACACTTTACATAAGGAATGATAATTTCATGGTAACCTTTTAGGCCGCTTATGATGGACCCCACTGAAACCCCACTAAGATCTGCCAGGCCCTTGTACTACCTTGTGTAGCTAGGCTTGGTTGCGTCTAAGCCGCGGGCAAATACACTTTGCCCCAGTCGACCTTCAATAGGCTAGACCTCCGGTATGCTAGAATTTTCAAACTTGACGCGTGATTTCGAGAACAGTGGATACAGATAGCCGATGTAAGAGACAACTGGAGGGGAGACTGGAGGGAGTCGAGGGAGCCTACCAGCGGTCAAGCTGAAGCTGTCTAGACCGAAGGATCGCTTTGTTGTGCTGCTGATAATAACGTTGTCGACAACGGTAGTTAAAACGGGTATCGAAACGTTTAGTTGGCCAAACCAAATAGTTTAAGCTCTTAGTCTGCGATTTCCTAACGCCCGCCTAACTAACCATTGCATTAGAGGTGCTGGCCAAGCCGAGCGGCGTATACTGCAGAGTCCTCCCTTAGCCCAGGGCGGTCGCGATCGGTCGAGGAATCCTTTAGATCTTTTTAGAGGGGACGTGCGCGCTGCGGCTATCGGACGTTGCTCACGTTTAGGCAAACTCTCTCGGCTTTTGTTAACTCTTTTAATTCCTCTTCTTTTTTAGTAAATCGACAGAAGTCCGAAAACAATAGTCGGCTCAGGTTATCGCCCCAAGCAATCTCGTTGTTTATTCGAAAAGCTAACTGTTTTAGCCTTTTGTCTAAACACCCTCCGTCCTTTATAATGATTAAGGGTTCTTTTAGACTCTCGCGCACTTTAGAGCAGTATCCCGAAACGCGTTGGGTCGTTTTTCATTGTTATAATTTGCATTTATTATAACTGTTATATTTTGCATTACTTAACATCAAAAATAATTTTTGATTTTAACATACAACAAAACCTTTTTTTGGCAATGGTCTTCCACAATGTTGAATAAAGCAAAATTGATTTTTTTTAAAATCTGATTGAATTATCGATGCGGTGCTTTGATCTCATATATATATATATATATATATATATATATATATAAGAATCATGACGAGTGTAATCTTTTTGCTCAGGCCATACCTGAGCAACCGGCAAATGGCATATATATATATATATATATATATATATATATATATATATAGTAAATCTCCTACTCAAATTAAATTATCGCTTAGACTACGTATGTTGAACAAACATGTTAAAGCCATTATTAGTTGTACGAGTTTCATTTCTAACATAATTGACACTGCGCATAATTTACACATCACCTCCCATTGTTGCATCAACGGTATCGATCGCATACATTTTGCAGAATTAGCATGTTTATATGCACATTTTTTACAATTTTTAGTAAGTTTAATGCTAAAAAATCAATATATTTATTTATGCCTATGTAGACCCACATTTTCAAGCAAATTAGTGATATTTTTGTGCCACGAGACTACCACGTTGGTATGGTATCATCACGCGTAAGTTACACAAATGGAGTGGACGACGGCGTCTCTTCTCGAACAGATCTCAGTCCACTGGTTGTACTCCTTCAGTCGATAGCAGACCAGGCCGGGACGAGAGATGGCTGTCGGGCCCTTCGTGAGTCGTCCGAACACGGCTACCACCTCACCGTTGACCTCTGCGACGAAGTTCGATGATCGGTCACCCAATGGGCCGCTGTCGAGTCTCAGCTTCTGATTCCTGTGGACAAGGTTTTCACCGCGATCGTCTTCCATTTCGTCGTCGTCGTCGTCATCGTCATTGTTAGTATGGCTGGTGTGACCTTCGCCAGTACTTCGGTCGTGTCCGTCTCCTTTACTGCTTCCCTTTTTGCAGCTGTCCCCTCGACAATCGAATCGACTGATCTCGAACAAAATGACGTTATTTAGATCCCCTTCGGGCCACACAAGCAGATGCTTTTCGCGCACACACAGCCGCGTCTGGTGGCAGACGAAGCTGCGCCGAAAGCTGGCTCGCAGAACCACATTGCTATGGTCAATTTCCAGCAAAAGAATGCCGGAGCCGCGGTGGCTGGCGATGCCCAGCACTTCAACGTCTTTGGCTGCAACCGTCAAACGCAGCAGCTCCTGTCGGACCCCATCGCGTTCGACCAAAACGATCCTTCCGGAGAGAGAGAAGAAGCGGCTCAGCGTCACGCCTAGAAATTCAAACCCGTTGAAGTGCCTGTCTACGGCGGTAAAGTTGAAGTTTTTTAGCTGGTAGCCGTCCAAAGTCTTGACAACGACGATGACACGATTTCTCACCTGCAGTGCGTGCATGTCAGAATGTTGAGATCGATGGCAAACTTAAATGTTTATTTTACCGGGGTTCGGCGAGACAGTACGGCAGCAAAAGGGACATTTCTCCAATGAGGCTACACATTTCACTATGATAACAAAGGTCCCAATTCATACATAAAAGGAAATGAGAGACCCTCGTAACACAAATGAGCGATCGCGTTAGAGCCAAGAAGCGCGTTAAACGAATCCAATAACTATGGTGTGCCAAATTAAATCAATCAAACCGACAGACTTCTCAAAACGGACGGAAGGTCACGATTGTATATATAGGGGCTACCACAGCTTACTGGATAACTTCTGTCCTGCTCTGAATAGAACTTAAAATCAATTTCCCGTCGTTCATCTAAGCATAAATTCAAACATCTTTGGGAGCAACTGTAATGCACTTTAGATAGATAAAGTGAATAAGTAAGTTTGCGTACAGCTGGGACACTTTCGAACAACCATCCTTTGCGATGCGCGAATACTAATACCTCTCATGGTACAAATGTAAAATGTCAGGGTATAGCTTTAACTTTATGCTATGGTTTTTAGTAAGTTTATCCAATCTACAGTGATAATCTTAAAGCGCTAAATATATTGATACATTTTCCCCGGCATGCACCCCTGACTGATTGTTGTTCCAACCGAAGAGCTTCAACAAGGGAGTAGCTAGGAGACTAGATGCATCACGGCTAGCATCACGGCTGTCTATCGTCTCACGTTCTCCGAGTTCTCCCCAATCCTTTGGCAGTGTTTACTAAAGATCTGCGACAGTGCTTATTAAAGCTCTACGACAGCACCACAACCGTGGAAAATCCGGGGCGCACTAAGAGGAGCATGGCCTATCACCCAGACAAAAAAGACCGGTGGCTTGGAATCCGTCTTCAGGTTTCAGCAACAGACAATGAAACGCATCAAATCCAGCTGCCGGACATTCTTGGTGATCCCGAACTTATAAGCCCCTCCAACCTAGCTCCATCTGAATATAAATTATCGACGTCTGTCTGCTAGGAAGTTGCTAGAGCCCTCAATCGGACAGGCCTCGCACTTCAAGTAAGTAGTCGGCGTGGAACAAAATTTCCTTGTCGAGCGCCAAGTCCCGCCTCGAAAGCTTCATAGTAGGCATGCTACGCTGCCGTGAATAATGTGTCCGCTAAAGCTTTCAGACAGGCTATGCCGTGCGCGTCAAACATTCATGTAGGTGAAAGCATTAGACCTGACGGTATGACTCTAATCCCTGGGCTATGAGGAAACTGTTTATATGGGACGTATCGATTCAAAACACTTGCGGCGAGCTATACGGTGTTCTCCCGCATGGTGAGCGGCGTTGTACTCAAAGCGGAGAAAGAACTCGGCAATAAAAATACTTGAGGAACGAGAACACCATCTGTTTATCCGTGTATCATCGAGACATATGGCGTCTGGGGACCGGGGGCTATAGTTACAACACAACCAAGCGGCCAAATCATCGTCATCAGAGGTCGAACAAAACCAAACGATCCGTGGCGTTCCTAAGGCAGCGCATTGACTTAGACGTTCAGCGCGACAATGCGTGAGACTAATTCTTGACACGCTTGATCGCCAAGAGTTAATAATTACAACTGAATTATTAATTACTAAATGTATTATAGTACCTGGATGGTGGCGTGTTAGATGGCGATCCTGTAGCGATGGCGTGGATATTCAGAAGGTACTAGATTTTGCAATGAAAAATAGGCTATGCCTCAACCAACAAATATGAAAACTCTTTAAATATGGATCATCAACATCCAACACATTAGTCAGACTGGTAGCCGACCTTCTTCTAGACTCTTGCTTCTAGGATCAATGATACCAACTTCTTCGGGCTGATCCTGAGCCAACATTTAACGGGATGCACGGGTTTGCTTTCGCATTGCTTCGTAAGACGGACCCCATTAACACAAATGTGGAACGGTGGGGATTGAACCCGTGCACCTATGTAACTCGTTTGGTCGCGAGGCGGCGAATACACCACGCCACCAGGCTCGAATAGACCAAGTGCACACGTTCCATTTCCTGTCTTCAATGTTTAATTTAAAGGAGGGCACGCTTACCTATGGGTGAAAGTAACCTTAGACTAAAAGGAGCGGTAGATCTAGCGCCAGTCTTCTATGTAACATATCCAAATGCTGGGCCCAACATTTGGAGCTCAAATCATCGTCATCAGAAGTCGAACAAAACCAAACGATCCGTAGCGTTCCTAAGGCAGCGCATTGACTTAGACGTTCAGCGCGACAATGCGTGAGACTGATTCTTGACACGCTTGATCGCCAAGAGTTAATAATTACAACTGAATTATTAATTACAAAATGTATTATAGTACCTGAATGGTGACGTGTTAGATGGCGATCCTGTAGCGATGGCGTGGATATTCAGAAGGTACTAGATTTTGCAATGAAAAATAGGCTATGCCTCAACCAACAAATATGAAAACTCTTTAAATATGGATCATCAACATCCAACACATTAGTCAGACTGGTAGCCGACCTTCTTCTAGACTCTTGCTTCTAGGATCAATGATACCAACTTCTTCGGGCTGATCCTGAGCCAACATTTAACTGGATGCACGGGTTTGCTTTCGCATTGCTTCGTAAGACGGACCCCATTAACACAAATGTGGAACGGTGGGGATTGAACCCGTGCACCTATGTAACTCGTTTGGTCGCGAGGCGGCGAATACACCACGCCACCAGGCTCGAATAGACCAAGTGCACACGTTCCATTTCCTGTCTTCAATGTTTAATTTAAAGGAGGGCACGCTTACCTATGGGTGAAAGTAACCTTAGACTAAAAGGAGCGGTAGATCTAGCGCCAGTCTTCTATGTAACATATCCAAATGCTGGGCCCAACATTTGGAGCTCTGGCCCAACTACTTTACATATAGATGCCGCTACAGGATAGTGGCCATGAAAAACAAAAACTTTTCTTTGCATAATATTGTTACTGTATAAGCATCATGGCGCAATTCAAATAAGTCCTAACCAACCACGTCCAACGGCTACAGCGCCCGCGCCAAAATCTCAACGTACACAGCGTTCACCGACCAATACTTGTCTCAATCGAACAAGGCATGTCTCAACCAGCCAGCAGAAAACAGCTACAGCCTTTCGCGTCGAAACCCCAACGTCTTCCGCCGTCCTAACGATCATCGGCCGACATCGGGAGAGGGTCGACCTATGATCGGCAGACCAAGTCAAACCGTCACTTAACCTGTATTCCTATACAAAACAAAACAAACCGCTGTAACTTTCGACCGATTTGAGGGCGGGTTCTCACACTATTTGGGAGTGACAGCACGCCGCGGTGCTTCGTGTACCAATAAATAGACCGAGCAGGATACCTGCAACAATAGAGACCTGAGGCCTCAGACTAAAAATGACACGAAGCGTAACCATTCCCTTACGGCCGCACGGTAAGTGTCTGGATAGGATTCTGGAGTGTTCTGCATTGTGCACCCCCTACTATCAAGACTATATACATCCTAGCTCTGTAAGAAGGGGCTTTGCAGCGGAACAATATGAGAGAGTGATTGAAGAAAACGTATTATACAAATACGCAGGTCTCAAGAATAGCTATGACTTCGAGACAAGGAACTGCACGGTTTATTTGGAACCTGGCGAATAGAATGAAGGCAGTGACGGGGAACCGACACGAAGGAAACGTTTCAATGATTGTCTCTCACAGTGTTTAGAGGCAATGCCGCTTCTATAGTTGGCGCCAAGGGAGGAGGAAATAATCTACTGTTGTTAAAACCGATAAAACCCGTTTTAACCTTACCAATGAAATTTTAATAATAATAATAATAATAATAATAATAATAATAATTTTTTAACCGCAATTCGTATTAATATGTATGTGTGTAGTTATATGCTGGCTTTACCTGCAGAAGATGCACGCAGCTATCGTTGAGTTGCCGCGGCGGTCTGATACTGCCCGACGAACATAGTAGTAGTCGGTCGTTCACCGTACGAACGATATGATAATGATCAAACAGAGCGACCTAGGCAGACGCGTAAGAAAAGTACATTTATATAAATATATATATATATATATGTATATATATATATATATGCCAGGCGCCGGGCCCCCTAAAAAATACACTGAAATTTGTTGACTCCCATGTACCGACGGCCTGGGAGCTCCCGGAAGCGCGGAACTGAGCACATATTTATATATATACATTGATTAAAGGATTATATTGCTTACAGATTAAGTAACAAAAGGGCATCGAGTGACGGATTTATACGCGCTGATAAAGACGGATAAGAAGTAGGATTTAGAGCGCGTTTTTATATATTAGATATATTTACATATTTGAACATAAATGCAGCACATAAACAAAGTTAAAAACGCTTGTCTTCTTTCTTTTAGCGCCGCCACTACCGTATGAGTGGCATAGGAAGCTTTAGGTAAGGGCGGACACGATTATCACGATAAAAGCAAACTGGCGAAAATTGGCACTGATATTCAGACCAGTCACGAACAGATTCCAGCTGTCTGCATGAACAGGGATAGGAAAAATAAAGCCCGTGAGTGATCGAAACCAAACGGTTTTGGGGCAAAGCGAGACAATTGGCGATCGAAAATCGAATTGAGCGAATTAGCGAAATGAATCTTCGCAAGCTAAAGAGATCGATCTCAAGAGAGAGAGAGAGATATGGAGAAAAACCGACGAGCACGAGACGCTCGGAAGTTCAAGTAGAGGACAATGAAAACTGGAACCGTGACTCGCTCATTACTAGTTGGGGACGGTGGGAGCAATACGATCCACATTATTGCCCTGTATTACCGGCTGGCTAAGCGATGACTACGTCAGCGTTGATCAGCATCACAGTCGAGCTCAGTTCGTGGCGTCCGCTTAGATAGGTAGACAATCGCCAAATTACAAGAAATCCTAGTCAACCACCACTATTCATGAAATGATGTCAAGTCAGTTTGACGTGCATTGTTATACCTATAAGCACATCATTGCGCTGCAAAACAAAAACAGTTTCCAAAGTTCAAATCATCGGGTCTGTCCCATAGGAAATTGCGAGTATTATTAAATTTAGAATCGCAATCGATTGAAATACACTGGCTATCTCATTCAAACCCACCATAGCCCTAAAATGCTTTAAACTATTACGTGTAGTTTAACGTGTAATGCATGTAAATAGCCGTACCATTGGGCTAGAAAAAAGATCAAGTTATCAAACGTTTCAAAGTGGCACTTAGACGGCACTCTCATGAGAACTGATTATCAGAATTACCCCCCTTGCTTACATTCGTATGTGCGTTGCAAGGTGATCGCTGCCACAATATGGACCTCAACTCTACGCCTACACTGCGCTAAAAATAAATAGGAAGACACAACACTGCCGCAAAGCATATCATACGGCGTTCTACACAAAAACGCTTGTTTGACATTGGTCTGTTAACTGCTTTTATCTCAAAACATCATAATTGTCCCTGAAATCACCGTCAACAAGCCTGCGCCAGGTAGTTATCAGCACTTTAAATTTACTCGCCAGATTGCTGATGGATAGATAGAAGGATTCGGAGAACTTTGTAGTTGGACTGTCCTGATTAGTTCTTGACTTGTTACGGTACACGCCCTGTCGCGAAGTTTCTTTTTTTTTATTATATAGGAACTCCTGGTTATGTTTTTCTTCAACCGGTAATCGGTTGCGCTACGCTTAACTGTCCGTTGATTGACGCCAGGAAATTTTAGTTGACACCAACTGAACGTATGTATACCCGGCGATGATCTTCGTTCATATCTCAAGGATTTTTTAAAAGTTGTTCCGTAAGGCTAATGCCCGTGTACGTTTTTTTTATGTCATGGCCGATATTTAGTCCACTTCGGCGCTCACCTTGTCTAAATTAGGAACTATGTAAACCAATTTAAGAGTGGCCGGTTTGGGTCTCGAACCCAGACCTCCCGAATGCAAGGCACAGGCTTTGCCACTAAGCCAGCTTGCTCGGAAAATGATGCATTATCTCCTGCCATGGTTAACACTTATTCGTGTTCTCTCATTTCAGAATTTAGACGGCTGACCAAAAGACTGACGTACTGTTTTTAGTAACGAGAAAAGCGCGACATAGCATTTGTGTTGTTACGAGCGTGTGCGTGGTTACGGGGGTCCAATGAAGAACCACCCATCTCTGGAGGGTTTTTCGGATCGAGGCCACATTGCGTCGTTGTACATCCAGCAACAGGCCATGTCTGGGGAAGTCAGTCGACCTTTTGCTTACGCTCGCTAAATTCAAATACCGCGAGTGGAAGGACCTGACCCGCCAAGGAGAACTGAAGGAGGGCCGCGCCAAGACTCACTATAAAAGGGACTACTAAAAACACTTACACAGGATTGTAATGTAAATTGATAAACAGAAATTTGCACATGAAAATAAACAAAGGGACTAGTAAAATACCGCTAAGTCCGTTCCCATGCGTCAAGTTCCACGGGTTTTAGAAAGCACGGGAGGCCGCTGGACTCTAAAAGTCTGGTGAAGGTGAGGTACCTTGCTTACCTACCTATGCCGACGGCATAACGTAAACTCAAGCGTCTATATAGAATAGACCGTGGCGCCCGTCCGGACAGACGACGTACGCAGGCGCAGGTATAAGCGTTTTTTACAAATCTGCCTCCGGCCCTTTCGGCGTACGAAATGTATCTAGAAATGAGGTTCTCCATTCTTAGCGCAAACGGAATCGTCGACTGTTCTCCTTGGCGCCCAGCTTCGGTGGGCTCGTGGCTGCAAAAGGCAATTGCTCTACGAGAGCTTGATTCCAGTAGAGCTTCTAGGTCTGTAAAGGAGACGGCATCAAAAAAGTTATAGTGTGTTACATGGACCTGTGGAGGGAGGCTACCAGTGCTATGTCCGATAGGTCAATCGCATAAGGCATTTCTAAACCACCCCACAGAACGGGGAGTGGGGCTTGCTGGCGTGCGTCGGCGGATATGCTGAAGTTCAGCAATGTCTTTATCATAGCGGTCGTTTAGTCCCGTGGCGAGGGAATAGTCTGTATCACGCAACAGGCGGTTAAGACGTACGCTGGAAAATGAGGATCTCAGAGGGAAAGCTTAGTAATTTTAGATACGTCCCGACAATTTTGCATTCTAAAAAAGCCTCCAACATTTCAGACCCAATAGCACCTCCTACACCTTGCCTGGCCCAAGCCTTACACTTGGTAGGGCCAGGTCATTCTGATCAAGCTGTCGATTAACTCTTTAAGGCTATTCTGATTGACATTGTTAAAGTTGCTTGTTAGGTCAAGCAGCATGACCCCGGAGCGCGACTCCAGGAAAAAAGGAGTCGAATACACTGCGGCCTCCCAACCCCCGGTGTCGCAAACCCGAGCATACGAGACCTACACCTCATTCCCAAAATTGCAAATATTCGCCGCCAGCCTTCGGCTAAATATGCGAATGGCCTCATGGACCCGTCCTTCTTCACGGTACGGGCAAATAGTCAGGCCCCGAAAACGAGCGGTCGTTAATCGGAGAAAGGGGAGTCCCAGCAAAAAACATCAACAACCTTAGCTAAAGCAGCCGCAAGCCAATCGGCGGCAGCCCCTAGGGCGGGAGACATGAGCTGATAGCCGGGCAGGCAGCCAATACAGGGTGCCTAGAATTTACTCTAAACCTAGCGTATTTACTCTCTTCACGTCCTTCATTCAGATCACTATAATCAGAAACTTAGCAGTTCGGCGACATGGCGTGGCTCTTCCTAAAGGTTGTGAGCATCGGACCTAATACCGAATAATCAAGTATTTGATCCGACGACCGGCTGTTACTGAAAACTAACTTTGAACAAATGGATGGTCCCGGCCTCAGATCACCATAACTTTTCAAGCGGCTTTTGCTCGTGTGGAGCGGATGCCTTTACCTTCCGCCAAACCATCTTAATAAACCCGTGACTACACCCACTACAACCCGCATGGTCCGCAGGCCTGGTATGAATATATTTTTTTTTGCCAGTATGACAAGCAAAACTTAGCGCCCGTGACTTAAATCCCACGCGATAAGTACCAAAGCGATGTGTTTAAAACTGCATAGACTTAGACGTGATTTTAGAAGGGTTAAATGCAGTTACGCACTACTGCTACGAGTAGGAAAATTCGGTTTCCATCTCGAGCTGTGTGAGACTCGACCCCAGCGGATGGATGTTACGCCGCTGAGACCCATACCCACTAAACGCACCTCCCCCCTTAAGCTTCACTCTCTGATGGTCCAGGTCACCATAGAACAGTGCTATGGGCCATCAGGAGACGTGGCGAGTGCCCTATCAGATCAATTGGCCGGGGTTGCTCACGGGTTCCCCCACCTGTCAGGCGCACTTTGTCCCAGCTCTTGCGAACCCGTTTGATTCAAAGCGCTTTCTTCGGCCGTGCTGGCCTCAAAAGAATTCTGCCTTTCCATGCATCTTCTGTGCTTTGTTTTTAGCACCTCTTGTGCTATTTCCGCTCCAAATCCCCATGCTTGGGCCGAACCCAGGATGTACTCCACAAAACATTTCAAACAGGTTCGCGGATGATGTTGAATTTCAGGATGGGTTATTCCCGCTTTGGACCATTTGTCGCGAATGTGTCTGATTGCCTCGGTTCTGGCCTCTTCCCATGTCTGGCATTTGAGAAGTGTGTGTTGTGAACTGTCCTCCAGGGCATCTTCGCAGAAAAGACATATTTCTGATGGGGCCGTGAGGATCTGTGTCAGGTAGAGGGTTAGGTCCCCTCCCGGCCTTGCTATCCATGCCTGTATGTTTGGCAGCAGTTTGGTCAGACTCTTTCCGGGGGCACCGGATGGAATAGCGTCCCACTCAGCTTGCCATTGTTCTAAAGTGGCTTTTCTTTCTCGTTCTTTATCGCTTTCTGTAGGTATGCCAATGTCCCACAGGCGTTGTCTCTCGAACGCCTTAAGGTCCCAGGCAATATCTCCGGCAAGCAGCAGAGCCGCATTTTTGCTGATTGTTCTGTACCCTTGTATTACCCTAAAGGCTGCGATCCTCTGCGTTTTGCGTAGGAGTAGTTTTGCATTCTGTGCCTTTAGAGCCGTTCTGGCCCATACAGATCCAAAGGGCGCGATAGACTCTGCTACTGCCATTAGTAGTTTCCTTGTGCGAGCCCGCGGTCCATGTACGTTTGGAAGTATCCTCGATATAGCGTTTGCCGTCTTAGATGCTTTTTCCACAGTCTTTTTTATGTGGCATAAGCCCGTCATGGACGTGTCCAGCGTCACCCCAAGGTAGCGGGCTTCTTTCACGAGCTGGATTGTTTGTCCTGCAACCTGTATGTGCAGCGGTCGGACTCTCTTCTTGCCAGTTAAGAGGATGATCTCACTTTTTTCAGGGGCGAGTGCCAGCCCCGCCGCCTTCATCCATTCCGCTGTTGAGTGCAGGGCTTTGTTCGTGTTTAGCTCAAGTTCGTCCTCCGTTTTAGCCTGTGCCACAACCGGTAAGTCGTCAACGTAAGCTATCATGTCTATTCCCGGGGGTAGACCGGTTTGCCGCAAGACGTCATCATACGCTAGGTTCCATAGCAGTGGGCCCAGGATTGACCCCTGTGGCACGCCGGCTGTCATTGGGAAGACCACCTTGCCGTTTGAGACGGATCTTTCCTTAAGGTATCCAGATATTACTTTAACTAAGTATGGTGGAACATTTTTACAAACAAGCGCGTCCAAGGTGCTCTTCCATGGAAGGCTATTAAAGGCGTTTCTCACATCCAAGAGGGTAACCATGACTAGCTGTCTTGTACAGGTGGTGGACCTGCGCACCTGCTCAGGTCTACTGAGGACCCTGTGGATTGCCGCTAGGACCGATTTGTGTTTATGGAAGCCAAATTGTGCCGGTATAATAATAATAATAATAATAATAATAATAATAATAATAATAATAATTAATAATAATAATAATAATAATAATAATAATAATAATAATAATAATAATAATAATAATAATAATAATAATAATAATAATAATAATAATAATAATAATAATAATAATAACTCTTGTAACTCAGGATAACCTAGATGTTCTAGGTTCTCCTGTAATGCCCGAAGGAATTCCACGCGCTCTTGATGCCAAACGAGAGACCCTGGTAAAGATTCGCCCACGACTGACAAGTATGCACCCGCAGGTGGCTCTGTGCCTTTGGAGACACAGTCTTGGTTCACCAAGATTTGTCTACCTGCTACGAACTTGCCAGACTCTAAAACACATGGAAGGCCTTGCAGCCTACGACGAGACCACCAGAGACATTCTAAGCGAAATACTAAACATTGACTTAGAAGGAAACACGTGGAACAGAGCTAGCCTTCCTATCGGAAACGGAGGCCTTGGAATAAGAAGAGCCACAGATCTAGCTGCAGTATGCTATGCTGCATCCCTGAATCAATTTAGCTTCCTGGCGGAATCACTCATTGACGAGGAAGCAAAGATTGAACTACAAAAGGCAGCAGTAGTGGCGGATACCACAGTCAGAAGTCAACTCGACCCCGGCCCTCTGAGAGAACACGTGAGTCAGAATCTTCTCGACGCTTGCAAAACTAAGAAGTCCGCACGAGATATAACAGATAGCCTAACATCAGCAAGAGAGCGTGCCGTCTTTCTAGCGGCTCAACATCCCTTCAGCGGGGGCTGGCTTCAAGCGCTGCCCTCCTGTCAGCTTGGCACCATGCTGGACCCAAACTCTTTCCGCATGGTGTCAGCTCTTAGAATAGGCGCCCCCGTCTGCCAGCCCTTCTCATGTCTGCGATGCGGCCAACCTGTTGACTCTGACGGGTTACACCCGTTAAGCTGTCTGAAAAGTTCCGGCAGAATTACAAGACACGCTGAACTTAACGCCATAGTTAGAAGAGCTCTTAGGAGGGCAGGGATACCATCTAGACCCGAGCCGAATGGCCTTAATGGCAGTAGTGAGCTGCGGCCTGACGGGGTCACCATCCCGTTGTGGTCACACGGAAAAAGCCTTGTATGGGATGTAACGGTTTCATGCACGGCGGCCTTATCGTATTTACACCACAGCGCCGTTGAGTTGGGATGGGTAGCCGAGCGCGCGGATTCTGAAAAACGAAGGAAGTATCTCGAGCTATCTAGAAGCTACCACTTTGTACCCATTACACTAGAGACGCTCGGTCCAATCAGCTCAGGTACAGCGAAAATCCTGAAAGATATCGGAAAACGCATAGCTGAAGTTACAGGCGATCGACGCGAGGCCATGTTTTTAAGACAGATGATGTCTTTGGCCGTTTGTAGAGGAAATGTGGCTTCCATCATAGGCGCCATGAATTGATAGAAAGCGACCGGAGCAGGATCAACCTGGCATAAACGTTCATACCTCACAATTGTAATAACTGAATGACAATAAATAATAATAATAATAAAAAAATAATAATAATAATAATAACAACAAGACGGCGGGCACTTTCTTCTGCCAACGGCTTTCCCTAGAGATTCAGAGAGGTAACGCGATTTGGGTGCTCGGAACTATGGAAGACTGGATGGAATCGCGTCTTCGCGTCAGGGGTCGGGCAAGACTCCCACTCGGACACGAGTGATAGATGAGGAGTGAGCCATCGGTGCCGTGGATTTAAGCATTCACATGTATATATTAAATTCCTAAATAATAATAATAATAATAATAATAATAATAATAATGCCGATTGCTTTTCTTCGTAGTTTATCAAACATTTTATCTCTTCTTATCGTACTAAACCCATTTCGAAAGTCTAGTTTAACTAACACATTTTTTAAGCTCTCTGCCTGCAAAAAAGCGCGCGTTGCATGCACAGTGGCATCTGCTCCGCCTGGTGTGGCAACATCAACTAGATGCGGAGTGACCCTGCTGTCACAATGTTTCTCTATTCATGGTCATAGAAATATTAGAAGCCATTCTTCGTAAGTCCGCACGCAATTATTCGAATTGAGTTATCCTTTTTTCTAAGGATGATTAGGCTTACACCGTCAAAAGCCGATAGACAAAATGACGGTAAAATACTATTGAGTACTGCGGACTCACCGGTGCTTAGTTCGTAGTAATAATAATAATAATAATTATTATTATTAATATTATTATTATTTATATTATTATTATTATTATTATTATTATTATTATTTACTGACCTGCTGACAATCATCGGGCAGATTGACGTCAAACATGTCGAGCAGTTCGGCACGACCGTCGGCTGTTACATGGTTGTTCTCGTCGTCGTTATCACCGTTGCTGCTGTTGTTTTTGTTGTTGTTGTTGTTGCTGCTTGGCATCCGCAATTCAGACATATAGAGCGACCCCAACACTGGCTGTTCCGGATGCCTGTTGATAATGTAGCAGCGATCCATGGCCGGGCAAGCCTACCGTAGTTTGAGTTCTTCACGGCGATTTCCAAGAGTGGCGCGCACGACTGTCACACTACTATCGCTGTCACCACGTCACATCGAGCAGTTTGCTACTAAATTAGCTAATTACCTAGTTGCGCTAGTTAATAAGTTAGTCAGATCTATTACATTTAATCGTGTGCTGCAGTGATCGTCTTCTCGTCACACAGTTGGAAGCCGCACATAAAAGCAATAACGGCAGAAGGGGCCGCAACCACATCCACAGATAGACTACCTGCGATTGGGAGTATCCTCTGGATGGCGGTCTACTTCAGTCATCCGAAGATTCTAGCTCTCAGCCTCTGATGAATGAGCTTCTCTATTTACTTTCAAGCCAGCTAGTTTGAATCAGTACTGGCACCAGCGGCAACTGCTGTACCGCGAGCAGGCGCCACAATTAATCTATTATCCATGTAATTATGGACATTACATAGGATCCATCTGTTAATCCATCTGTTATCTCCGCAATCAGCATCATCATCACGACAAGCACAATGGTATTACGCCACTAAATGGTAAACGGAGATAATCTGCTGACGTGACCATCACAACTATGAATAGTATGACCAAATTTTGCCTAAACGGAAGCGGCAATAATCTCGCGAGAAACGACGTGTTGAGTTTAAACAGATTTACCGTAATGTCAGTGACAGCGCTTCGTTGCCATGATCTAATTTTTATACTTTCTCTTCTTCTCTTTCTTTTGCCTCGTACTTTCTACACATATATATATATATATATACTCGTTGAAGCAACAATGTTTGCTAATGGAACAAGGTCCTGAGGTTCTGCTGCCGATCTGTTTGTACAAAAAAAAAGCCGAAAGATGAAAAAAGACGCTCTCTGAATTGTCAAATGTATATCTGTTTTTTTTTGTGTTTATTTCGTACACTCGTTATTCGGCAGATTCGGTCGTCTCGAAAGTTCCACCTGTACTCTTTGCTGATTGGTCGAATCGGGCATGCATCTTGGTAGCGCAGGCTGCTGCCTCTAATTATTATTATTATTTGCATGGAGGCCTGCTGATACAAACGTTGCAGTACTTAACATGTGGCGCCACCGCACTCCACCTAAACGAGACCTTCGAGAATCAGTGGATTGGCCAAGGCGGGCCGGTTGCTTGGTCATGGTGATCGCCTGATTTAATAAGTATCGATTTTTCCTTGGCGTCACCTAAAGACTCTCGTCTACAAATGCCAAGATGGTCTTCGCTGCTAAGACCGTTCGAGCAGTACCTAGCATATTTTAGGATGTGCAATGGAATTTCTTCAGACGCATCGAAATGTGTATACTGGTCCCTGAAGGCACCTTCGAGCAATTACTGTAAGAAAATAAATAGTTCAGTGTACTTCTAAATCTAAATTGAATATTGTATATGCATGCAAAGATATATATATATATATATATATATATATATATATACCAGCAAAATGCGTTTAAACCGAGAATGCAAGAAAACATTTTAAAGAAAGAACAGAGATGTGATAATGATCACAGATTAGGGAAACCGTAGCCCATAACAGAAACAGATTTAACAAAGGCAACAAACTGTGTGCAGGTTAATTGTAAAATGGGCTTCCGAAAAAGACAAAGATGCAGGCCAGCATCGAAGAAGGGTCACAGAAGCACATTGGAAGACGATTGCAAAAAAAACGGTGATGATTAGTGAGGGCAGAGACCACAAAACAAACATTAGAGCGAACAAAAACGCGACAACTGACAATGTCTAGAGCTATGGCCAGAGTATCAATTTGGCCGGACTTGCACTACCAGTTCACTCCTATTCTAATAAATGATGTAGCAATTGTTATCACTTATTATCACATGCAATGGCGTCAGTAAGGAGAGCATGACGTAAGTGATCCACAAAAAGAAGTGCTAAAGCGACAGTAGAGAGCAAACAGGTGGGATCTGAATCCTAAAGTGCAACGTTTGATAAGGTGGGCTCTGGATCCTAAAGTGCAACGTTTGATAAGCAGCACAGACTTCTAAAAAATCGAGGTGTATTATGATGGCTACGCGACGCAAGAAAAGATCCGACAAACACCGAGGCCCTCCATAAGTAAAGAAATTAAAACTCTCAAAATTATCGGACAGCGACAGGACGGGCACTGCCACTGGAGTGCCAAGTGTTGTCTTCCAAAAGCCTAGGGACTTGCACTTATTGGCCATAAATAAAATTAAGATTACGTGCCGGGTTAGTAAATGCGGCTTCTACTTCAAGAAGGCTTGATGCTAGGGGCTGCCCAAAAGCGAGAACGAAGGATGTATTGTGCTACTGGTGCACCAAGGTAGCGCACACAGCAAGGGTATGCAAGGTGAAAATTACGTGCGAGATATATATATATATATATATATATATACATATATATATATATATATATATATATATATATATATATACATATAGGCCACCCCGTAGACGAATTAGCCCATCACGGGTTATCGTGCATTATGTGTGCGGGACGGCGGGCCAGGCATGCCGGTATTAACGACATCTTCGGCCCAGCGCTTCGGTCAAGTGGTTTCCCTTGCATTCTAGAGCCCCAGGGCCTCTCCGTCGACGACGGCAAGCGCCCGGATGGGATGACTCTTACTCCCTTCAGGAGGGGCAGGATGCTTGTCTGGGATGCCACTGTCACCGACTCATTAGCACCTTCAATGGTCGGTAGCGGGGCGATCTCGGCAGGCCACGCCGGTAATCTAGCCAAAACGAGAAAGCTCGCAAAGTACGCCTCAATAGGTTACCCACAGGAGTTTCAACCGCTAGCGTTCGAGACTTTGGGCGGCCCAGGAAGCATCACTCGCAAACTTCTCCACAGAGTCGGCACGCAGCTGAACCTCGCAACCGGAGACAAGAAGTCCGCGGCTTTCTTGAGACAGCGCCTCGACCTCGAAGTCCAACGCGGGAACGCGGCGTCCGTCCGCGGCACGCTGCTGAAGTGGTCCCAACCCACTCTATATGAGATAGAGTAATATTTCCAGTGCACACGTTCTCGGGAAAACGTGTGCACTGGGAATTGCAATTGTCGATCCATTTGTATTCTTAATAAATTAATGTATAAATCTAAAAAAAATACATATCTATAAACACATATATATATATATATATATATATATTCATATAAACACACATATATATACATATATATATATATATATATTCATATAAACACACATATATATACATATATATAAACATATATATATATATATACTAAACTACCTGCTTGCTACGCTTATAAATAGTAAACAAAAATTCGGATGCTATTTAGACGTGACTGGATGAAGGCATTTAGCCTTGACTCGAATAAATTCTAAACGGTCAACTAAACTAGTTGAACTAATTAAAAATAAAAATTGCAGCTGTAAGTTGGCAAATCTTTTCCGAAACGAGAAATCGAACATCGTCGTTCTATCTTCCTTCATCCGGCTGCCAAGCTGGGTGGGCAGTTAAGCGGTATTGATTCAGCGTGGGCAAACTTTGGCTGCTCGCGATTACCGCGAAGCCAATATAAATGTTGAACCCTGTTGAGAACCCAGATGCTCGTCAGAAGCGGGATCTTAGGCCAAGCCAACCGCACCAACCAGCACTACATGGAAACGAGAAATTCGATCGCGAAGCGTCAAAATCTACAAACAACTGGTACCAAGAGGCCGCGAACAGTTTATGCGCCGACGAGGATTATTTCTAATAGATTATGCGCATGTACTGCCACTAATAGCAGTTTGAAATTTCGCGCCAGCACTTACAGCCCATTGGGTGGAGAGCGGCTGCAAAATCACTCTTAGAAGAAACGATGTGCGTCTCGGCACATTTGGAGAAAGAATCGCGCCATAGGTTTTTCTTCTAAGTAGTACACGCATCAGTTATTTGCTTAGTTCACACACTAATATATATATATTTAGTGCTAGAAGTCCCGGCACTTCAACCGGACCCGACCATCCAAGTGGGGTGGCCGGGGGTACGAGGAGAAGAAGGCCACCCCTAAACCAAATATTCCAGACTCTCTAATGGTTACCAAATGCCTCGTGGAGGAACCAAACATAATGACGCCCCCGGGGCACAGAGACGTGAGTTATAGTTGCAGGGTTGGACGCCTCCTCGTGGCGACCGCTGGTAAACGGAAAAGTGATCCGAGGGGTTCTCCCACGAGATAATCTATTCCGGCCAAGAGCCGACCCAAAACCCGGGAGTACCTACGACTCTCTTACCGGCTTGGTCTGCTGGTGCGCGACTTCCGCGCGCTGCGGGGACCTTCACGAGCCACTATGTAAGTTAGTCAGACGGTACAAACTCCCGTGTTTTAACAACTAACCGGGGGGCAAGGCATACGATAGAGATTGGTTGGCAACGAATTTATATTGTCATCCTGTCGTGGCCCATTCGAGGGCTGTTAAGGCTACCTGCCAATACGGGGGGACCGTGCTGCACGAGGACCCCCGGGCCGGACGGTTAATGTGCCGGGCGACACCCGGTGGTACCGTCCGGGACGCCTTCTGCCTTGGCTTAATAGGCAAAATGAGTGAGAAGTGGCCATATGAACGCAGACCACCGGTCGAGAGGACCTTCTGGCACCGTTTTTGCGGTGTAACCCTGCCTTGGAGTGGTCGAGCACCCTGTAATGGGGGGTATTGTATATTCTGAGGTGTAACGCGGAATCGCGAGGTGAATGAATCTAATCGGTACGGTGGAGTAGTGTGGTACCTCCATTCCGAACCTCGATAGGGGGGAGGGTGGGGGAGCTGCTGGCCTGTCTATTCGGGCTGGCGGGCACTCCCGTCATAGGCTCGCGCGAAAATCGCGGGCGGCGGGAGTGTAAGTGTTTCTCTCTTTTACTAAGAATATACTAGACAACTAATTTATTAACAGTAATTATTAATCACGTATTACAAGTGATTAATTAGGAAAGAACGAAAACAAAAAGAGACAGGCGACCTTTGCTTAGGTTTAATTCTAAATGTTCAAAACGTGACTAACATGGGTAATACAAAGGCCACGGATAATTAGGCCAGCAAAAGACAGGCGGTTCCATTTTTGTATGACCGCATAAATAAAATGTTATGTTCCGTCAAGTGTTAAATATTATTTGTACGCTGACAATGAAAAGCAATATATTCTACCCGGCCTTCACCGCCCACTGCGCCGCAGTAGTTCACTGTCGACGGCATCAGTTGCTGATGCAACATAAATGGAATGGAGCTCTCCGTTCCAAAATGTCTCGTTCAGAAACTGTCTTCTCCGATCTAGACGATCTATCGGTTCTATAAGTCAACAATGTCTACGCGCAAATGTTACGCAAAACCTGGAGTTGTTGATGTCCACCCACGTGAGATTCTGGTAAAGCTGTGTGACGGCGACCATTTGTATAGTCGATTAGGTAGCGACTGGACCTCCATTATAAATAAAACAGAAAGCGCCTTTACTTGCGTCTGATTAAACCATAACTATGTAAACATGTACACAATCCATAGATAAAAAAAATTGCAATAATACGAGATACTACGGTGATAATGTATAAAATCTTACCGTAACTTGTACATATGCTTCGCACTAACCTGTGGCTATATGAAGTTGTAACAAAAATGAGAAACTACAATTAAGTATCAATAAACGTCATATCATAACATTTGCCGAATTAATGGTGAAAAAGGAGGCTATACCGCCTTGTTGTGCGGTTCGATAGCTACCACACGCCAGGCGAACATATTATGGATTGTCTCAAGTCTTGCAATGCATATTATTATTATTATTATTATTATTATTATTATTATTATTATTATTGTTATATACAAAGGAAAAGTAGTTATTATCATATACTATATTGTATACATACAAAGAAAGGTATTTATTATACACATTATTATATACATAGAAAAAAAGGTGGCTGGCTAGTAATTGATGAGTTAGACCGTGTTGAATGAAAGGCCGTTGGGGTTGTTGAGCAGCGGAAGCGCGTTCGCACATTTCTGCTGCTTCTGCTCCCAGCTCTTGCGAGCTGTCTTGTAACGCTCCGCCTCGTGACACCAGTCCGAGTAGATCTTTCGGTACTCGCCCTCGTTGGGCGCCGTGCACGTCTGGGTGTCGATGGTGACGTTGTGCGCACAAACTGCGCCACCTGTCGGCGTTAGCAACTGCTCGTAACGGCCGGCATCACGCTGGCTGGCGCCCATAATCACCTACGAAGCAATAGGCGCCACACAAATTAGTACACAAACGCTTTCTAAATATGAAACTGAATGCCATGAAAGCTGCGAATTGGATCCAGAATAAACCCTGGAACATATAGAGTAGACGGAAGTAATATACGTGTATTTGATTATAATAGTAGTAATTATAATAATAGTACCCGTCATGATTAAGGCTGTCGTACGGCTCACCACAAACGCGTATCAGATACACATAGTGCACAAACTACTACCACGTGAAAAACATTGATGTTCTCTTGAACGTTTTATATCCTCGTTGCATATATATATATTGGGTCTACAAATTTTTTTTTCGGATTTTATAATGATTCTTTACAGACAAAACCAAAAAAAACTTTTTTGTAGCCCTAGATGTATATATATATATAGACAATTTTCTCGGAATGGTCCTCATATTAAACTATTATATCGTAGCGCTCAAGCTCATAAGGAAAACAAAAATTATTTGGCCTGTTGACAACCAAACACGAGATCCATTGTAACTGCTGTCGTTGAATATCGTAACAAAGAAGAAAACGAGCCAGGCTCGTTTTCTTCTTTGTTACGGTATTCAACGATCTTCTTTCGGATTCTTCTACGATCTTTGTTCGGATATCTGGCTGATTGAATAGTCTCGTACCAATCCACCATCCCAGGTGAGGAACTTGCGAGGGCCCCATAGCGACATCAGCGCCATTGTGCTTCCACTGTGGTGGCTGGCCCTGAGGGTGTCTCTGAGGATCGACGCACGTCGCCAAGTGGATGGTTTCCCCCCAGAACGCGCGAAGTTCACGACGCCTCAGCGAAGCGGCGCACACGGACGGCATCACTCCGGCCACATCTTGGATGAATCCTGCAAAGAATCAAGCACGATAGCATTAGCACTCGCGATATTCCCCCGAAACGAATCGGCTGAAAAAGGCCTCCGGTGTGCTTGGCAAAATCGAATGCATGCACTCATAACTTATAAGTCAATCAGCAAGTTAACACATTATAGGTGACAGTCACAAATCCAGAACTTCCCTAAAGAAATATTATATAAAAGAATTTACGTTTGAACCACCAAAGCTTATTCTACTGGGGAACCGTATGAAAAACCATCTATATTATCGATAGCGTATCGGCCAACTTTCGATGTTCTAAGTTACTGCTTGAAAGATAGCTTATCCATAGAACATTGTAACGATATATATATATATATATATATATATATATACTTATGTATACGGTGCGTTTATATATTCTGTATATATGTACATCTATGTATATATTCTATATATTCACATGATTTATTTACACACCAGATTGGGTAAAATATACAATAGTACGATCGATATCACTACAGGCTCGTAATGATATTAATATTAAAAATCGCTCAGTGCCAGCATTGTTAGAGAGGAGATTGCATTGCACTCACGGTCATGATATCTTACACATATACCATATCAATAATTACAAACACATGTGTTACAGGGTTCATGGCAAGCGTCTTTCTGACATAGAAGGTGGTGGAAACCGTGCACAGCAAAGCGGGCGGTTATGTGCCTGTTTGTCCTGCCCGTGCCCTTCCATTCTGACCTAACCATTGCATCTGTCATATAAAAAAATGTGGGTCGATCTCTGCCATTTTCTCTTCATATCGCCGTATGAACTCGCTGTATGCAGGGGTGTCTGGAAGCGCAAACTGTTTTGATCTGTTCCACGAATAGTGGAGCACTGCACACAGCAAATACGTGAGGTGGTTGTATGCTGACGTATGTAAACCTAGTACCCGTTCCAAATAAGCTGGTTTCACCCGATCGAGTGCACCAAGTTGAGCCGAGCTTAGCTTTTCCCACACAAGCTGGATCCCGTGTGATGCAATTGGGGCTATTTTCATATCAAATTGAGCTAGCGCTGTCTTAATCAAGAGCATCTGGGGCTTTTAAGTGTTGTCGCCGCGATCAAGGCTTTTCGAGACCTCTTCTCTATATCTGCAGCAAAGGTTTTGGCTGATGGGGTTACTGTGATACCGAGATATTTGAACTTATCTACATAGTTCAGGTCTTGTCCATTTAACCTAAGTGTATCGGTCACGGCCAGCCTGCCCGCGTACCTGAACTTCATGGCCTCTGTCTTCTGCATATTCATTTCAAGGCCTACTACGTTCACGTACGCCGACAAAATGGCCAGCGCCTGTTGCAGATGGTATCTGCTGCTACTGTAGAGTACTAGATCGTCGGCATACATAATTATCTTGACAGCTGGGTGTAGGGTCTGTAAACGTGTTGGGAACTCGGCTACCAGCAGACAAAATATTTTCTATATATATACTCATATTAAGTACAGGGAGAGCAATAGTTGTTACCATACCTGTGGAGTAGGGACGGCATTCCTGTTGTTCGGGGTCCCAGCCGCAATAGGGATCTCGCACACATTGGTTGCACGTCTTATGGCGAGTTCTGCACATCACTACCTCCAGCTGCACGACGCCTGCATTCGAGCAAAATAGAAAGCAACGCCCATACGATCGTTGTCACAGTTTATCAGTTAGCGGCCATCAATTTTTATGCGTCAATGATAAGTGAAATAATAGAGCAAATAATATAAATTAATGTAAGGAAGATGTGTACAATTATTTTGGTCACCAGCAAAAAATGCGTTAAAAAGAACATGACTACCTTCATTTATGTTAGAATTAGCATAATACAAATAATCACCATACCGGGAGAAATCGTTAAAGCTTGCAAGTACAACTTGAATCGCATTTAACTTCAGTCTATACAAGTCACATTACTAAACACATTAAAATATTTTAATAAAATGCCTCCTTCTAAAAAAGCGCTGTAAATATATGTATTTTGATTAATGAATCAACACATTTGTTTTATTTATTCCCAATTACATCGCATGTTAAGAAATGCACAATGTATTTGTATTTATTATTCAAAACTAGGTCTTTCACTCTTAGGTCCCAAATAATCTGCTAGAGAAGACTTGAATGGTGCTATAGGTCTTTTAGTCTTGTTGAAAAGGCGGAGTTTTATAGCCTTGGTAGTCGTGCGCTCCCATAGGGGTGCGGCATACGGCCGGTTATCAACTACTAATGCTAGGAGACAACGCCAAATTTAAGTTTAGATTCTGTAGAGGATGCTTCAGGCCGTTTAAAATAAATGTTCCCTTCTTTGGGTGCGACGCCAGGATATGACGTAAAGAGAATATTTTATTTAATATAACATGCATATCTATCATATATATATATATATATATATATATATATATATATATATATATATATATATGCATGTCATATCAAATAAAGTGCGAGCTGGCCAAGAAAAATATGTAATTCGTTCATGTAAATATTTTCTTATTCAGCTAGGATGTGAATAATATAAACATCCACAGTACGTTTTGCACGATCACGTTACTGCGTTATTGCTTATTGAAGCCTTCATCAAAATAGTTGTACGTACTCTATAGAGAAGGTACGATATATATATATATATATATGTATATGTTATTTAGATGTTTGTTTATTACCATTGCCCTATCCCACGCTGGCATACTTATCATAGACACGGATGTCCCCTAAAAGCGTGTGTCATGACGGAAAAAAAATATATACATATAATGGAAGATGAGTTAAATTGCCAGTTGTGCTTAATGTAATATGTACCGGAGTCTGAAGCGACAAAGAGGGCACGATGTTTGGCCGAGAACTCCATTGAGCGGACGGGTTCCGGTGAAGTAACGCGCATCACGTCAACCAGCTCCGAGTACGGCTGCTGGCTGCCCGTATTGCCCTGCACCAGCTTGAACACACGTCCATCGCGCGCACCCGCATAATAGATCGTATATTCGACGCCTTCGACCTCTTCGCGGTGGACCGCCAGCGAGGTGAATACCACGTTAGCCCTACAACATCGCACGCGTAAACATACACTCACTGCATTAAGATGGGCTAAGGAGTGAACATACAGTAATAATCTAATATTAATTAAATAACTAACGACCTTATATTATAGGTGACTCTGATTTCGCTCAAGCAACAAACTCTAACAAAGAAAGTAAGAAAATCATTGTTCTACTACAAGTTGATGATGATGCCCTACTACAAGTGGTATCTAGATTGTTCGCGAAAGCCGCGTCACAGGCTGAAGGAAAAATTATGATATAAAGGAGCTAAAGCAAAGTGTGAGGCCCCATAGGGTAACCAGATGATATGCACCCCATTGAAACTATGTATGCAAAATGGAACCGAAGAATACAAACGGATGCTAATGTACTAAATTTCGTGTATAAGAACACCGAGTTTTATAAGTACTATGGTCGGGGCTTTTGTAAATTTTGGTTAGTTTTGTATATATATATATATATATAAGATATGCTCCATATATAATTTTATTATCGAGTTTTATAAGTATTATGGTCGGGGCTTTTGTAGGTTTTGGTTAGTTTTGTATATATATATATATATATTGATATATAAGATATGCTCCATATACAATTTTATATATTTAAAGTTAGATAACTCACCACTGAACAATCATCGTCGATCAAGTCATCGGATAAGTATACATTTAAGACGCAGTAGGATTACTGATCAATATTAGCTAGTTTAATTTTAATAGTGCTGTAAATAGTTTAGTTAATAGCGCTGTGAATCGTTGCGTCTTTCAGCATCGCCAAGCAGCGTTCTACTCAAGCTTACCTGTGGTAGACAGGCCTGCCACCAGAGTGGCTAACTGCCGAATCCATAAGCGAATGTCCCCGGATGAAGTTTAGCACGGAATCGGGCAGAGTTTGGGTGTCATTGACACAGGAGCCAGGTCGAGGCTCTGGCACCTTGGAGGAGAACACGGGCAGCCACGAGGACGACGAGGTCTCCTGCTCTTTGAACTTGCCGTTGAACACTTCGTTGATTGAGTCGAGCGAGAAGGCGCAGACGGCGGATCCACGCAGTCCGTTCATTGGCGTCGTGAAGACTGCGTAGAACATGCGATCATCGCCGGGGATCTTGTACACAGACTGGATCTCGTTGAAGTAGAACGGATAGTCGCCGGGAATCGAGCAGTTGAGGCGAGCCTTCAGATAGGTTGCCCAGTTCTTGTTGAGTATGTTCTTGCCGCCCGTGTCGCGCTTGCAGATTCGAGCCACACGCGAGTAGACGGCCTTGCCGCAGTTAATGTACTCGACGGCGCTCTCTCTGAAGAAGAAGTAGACGTACTCGCCGATGTCAAATGAGCCGACAAAGTTTGGCCGGTCCAGCCATTTTGAGTCGTACTTGATCGTTCGCTTGAAATGGTACTTCTTCTGGCGAGTGGTCTGATCGTACAGGTCGGTTCGGAAGATGACGGTGTCGGCTTTTGTGAACTCGGCCACCGTGCCCGAGTAGAGACCGGGCAGGTCATCGGGGTTGCCTTTCTCTACCCAGACGGCAGTCGAGTTGTCGTCGGGATCGAAGGGGCACTTCGCCACACCGCTACCGACGCCCGGAATCGTGTCGTGGACGTGGCTTAGATTGGTGTGCACAACCCAGTCCTTTGGATTTTGTGCATTCGTGCCGCAGACGTAAAGCCGGTCACGACCCATCGGTTGAATCACCTTGATGTGATTGCGGCACTCGTACTGTTCGCTTTTACCCTTTGACACGCAACTCTGCACGTTGTGCGGGTTCAGCGCCAGCGAGTCGACATCACACCTGTAACCGTCAACAACAAATAAAACGACTCCCCTTTAGCAACAAGCCATAATCCGATATGTACACATCGAAGCGTCATGAATATGCATTCAAAACTAGGTTCACTTCAGTTGACTTGGTACAAAGTGAGACGGGATTCCTTCATCCTTGGGCCGAAAGTTATTAATTATTGCTCGTGTATAATGCGCAGGAACAGGCAGCTGCTACACTACTGTAATACTTAAGATCTTAAAAACACATTGAATGTAGTACGCGACTTTTAAATAATATAGAAGAATTTTTATTTCTACAATGTATCCTTCTCGCCATGAAGTATCATAGGTGTTGGCCACCCTATATAACCCCATGTGCAGATCACCACGCGCTCTCATTAAACATGGTTAGCTAATCACCTCGTCCGGTTGATATCCTTGATGGGCAGTTTAAACACGCGGTCCATAGCGCCCACGTACAGAGCGTCATGTCGGTGATCAAGGTAAAACGTGCGGTAATGGAGTTTTCCGCACGAGAAAAGACGCACATGAGCTTTCGACACGAGATTAGTAGCGTTACAGTAGACCGCCAGCAGTACGGCTCCGCACAACACCGTCGCCAACCACGACCTCATCTGCAAACGATTTTCTCAGCTGGTTAGTTTTCCATATCGTACGTCTTTAGAGAGTCTAAGCAATACCCCACAATATAATATGTTTAATTTAGTAGTATGACCTCACATGAGTTGGCATACAGTGTTTTACAGATCTATTGTTTTGCTAGTTCCGCTGTCGACCCGCGGCATGATGCATCTTACTTACTCGCCAACACACGACACATATATAAAGATTTTGTGGTTCATTACGGCCTTCCTCAGTACGTGAACGTGATTCCCCGTGTACTTTTTGCGCATATACCAAATAAATACAATAGATAAAACCTAATCAAGTAGTACGTTATAATAAACATACTTGTTATCTAACACTTAAAGCAGTAATAATGATATATATATATATATATATATATATATATATATATATATATATATATATATAGGAGAACTGGTTGTTGGCACATTTTGTGCTCTTATGTCGGGCAACAACACCAGTGTCACAAATTGTAGTAATTTCAATCTCACTACAAAACAACTGCAACACCCTGCATATATATACCTTTATTATAACTGTTTCAATGCCGCATTATTTGGATTATTTTCGAGATCATATTGCTTGATTACGTTTTATGTGTTAATAATTTATTAAAACTATATATATATATATATATATATATATACTAGTCTACTGTGTCAACATATTTCTGTTTGACATGTACTACGGACACCCATGGCATGCGCGAACGTAAAATAACTCAAGAATTTTTATTAGGTCCGCAGTATTTCATCACTACTCGCCTGGACGGGGAGTAAGCAAACGGACGGAGGTAATCTCAATGTGTTTAGCTCCATATGTATATACTACGTACACCCCAAAATGCTACTGTATATATATATATATATATATATATATATATATATATATAAATATATATATATATATATACATAGACATACACGCAAGCTAAAAAAGATGAGTTAGGCCAAAGTTTGATATCAATTAACGCGTAACTAGAAAAAGTATCGACAGCAGTAGAAGGCAGGCTAACAGGCGCCTTTTTGTTCCAGACATCCTTTCTTCGCCTTATGAGTAAAACTCTTCGGCGCCATTCGGCTCTGGTCATGCCTTCCGTACATTATGCGAGGCTACGCCTTGAGGCTGCCGATTGCGTTGGCTTCGTGGCACGAAAAAGTATTTGTAGAATCTGTCTCAGCGATGAAAAATGCAAAAATTCGCGAATACAAGGAACTGATTCGCCATGGAATCGCGGACTAGGTAGGTGAAGCTTAATTAATCAAACAATAATTTAATTAAACACTAGCGATGATATCAGTTCTAAGCGATGGTATACATATGGGCTGAAAAAACAAACGTATAATTTGTAAGCGTAACTTTATACAATTTTACACGAACGCATTCAACCCGGTTCAGTGTTATTGTTAGTGTCGCCATAGTTGCCATTAGTGTTATAGTTTCAGAATTCGGCAGCAATAAGAATTTAAATCATATACTTAATTGTATGAACAGGCAAGCAAGTTAATCGTATATATGGACTAAATAAAAACGCTATTTGTTGTGTATTATCTTGGCCAACTCACCTTTGCAGGTTCACTAGAGAGTCACTGCCCTGGATTAAGTCGTCGCAGCCAGCCTTAAGCGCGACCGTTCCCGGCTGATAAAGCTGATGGCAGCGCACCGCTCTGATCAAACCGACATCGCGACACTTCCTGCGTTTCCAGCCTGCTCAGCAAAATTCATATTAAACATCCCACAGGGTCTGATTAGATAGGATAACGACAAATCCAATACCATTACGGGCGGGCTACCCAGGATCACCGACGAAAGAATACGTCCGGACGACAATTATCGACTAACCGACAAACTGCCCAACCTCATCTTAGTTGCTTTGCAGCAATCACTAAGTAATTAATTAAGTCAATTCGGAGACTAGAGCACTTCCACCTTTTGTGCAACAACCCAACCGAGACGAGTAGCTCCATGATGCCATTGCGGCCTCTTCTACAGAGATACCTCTTACATATTCAGCGTAGAACATATCTACGTGGATATATATATATATATATATATATAAATATATATATATATGCAAACATGAGACTGGATAGCCAGCACCGTCCTTATACAGCAACGACGGTAGACATTTGGAACGAAAAGAAAAACGTACATACATCATTTAAGATACTCTTATACTTTGACGTGCCGCCGTACACAGCCAGGTCAATGCACACCGGGAGACGACAACCAGCTATACCTCAATACGACAGTCAACAATCATGGCTCTATTTCTCTCTCTCTCTCTCTTGCTAGATCGCCATTGTGCCGGACGGTCGGACCAAACAAAAACGGCGATCCGCGACCGCGTCTAAAATCTCACGAGGCGACGGCTAAGCCGTGAAGTCACGGGACTTTCGTTTTAATTGTCTGACCGTCGGTACCTTCAGATAATCATTCGGGTACCTTCAGATAATCATTCGGGTACCTTTAGATCATAATTCGTGTACCTTCAGATCATAATTCGGGTACCTTTAGATACTTATTCAGGTGGCACATTCAGATACTCATTCTGGTGGTACATTCAGATACTCATTCTGGTGGTACATTGAGATACTCATTCTGGTGGTACATTCAGATACTCATTCTGGTGGTACATTCAGATACTCATTCTGGTGGTACATTTAGATACTCATTCTGGGAGTACATTCAGGTACTCATTATGTTGGTACATTCAGGAACTCATCCAGGTGGTGGTACATTCAGATACTCATTCTGGTGGTAAATTCATTCGCTCCGATAGTGATATACATACGTGCAGACTAATAGCCAAGAGACGTATTCACTGAAAACATACCCAAATGCACAGTTAACTTATCTAGTTCATATACACACTCTATAAGAGGACACGCACGCAGAGGAACTTCCTTGCAGTAACAGCAGTAGCAGCAGCGGTAGCACCACCACCACCACCACAACCACCAGCGTCCAGAGTACAGTAGAAAAAGAAAAGAAGAAGAAAAAGAAACAGAAGAAGAAAACGACTATAGCGGGGAGGGAGGGAAGAAGGGGGAGTTCAGAAAAGACAACCCCAGCTACCTCCCTCGGCTAGCCAGAGCCACTGCAACAGAGACAGCAAGACTCGAAGAAGCTGGACTTGCAGCAGCAACAGCGCCTCCAGAGCGGCATCGTTCAGAGCAGCTGAAGATAACGGCAAAAACCTCACTAACTTACTCAGCCACCACCACCACCACCACCACCGACCGCAGTAGCAGCAACAACAACAACAACAACCGTTTAGAAGCTCTCAGACAGACATCCAGAACGCCTGCTGTCGCTGCTTTGACAGCCACAGCAGCTCACATCCACACTCGCACGTACGAGAGTGATGTGTGCGTATGTGACAACGTACATCATCAACATCAGCAGCAGCAGCAACAACAACAACAACAACAACAGCAGCAGAGACAACAACAGCCGTAGCGACAACAACAGCAGCAGCAGAAACAGCAACAACAGCAGCAGCAGCAGAGACAACAATTACAACAGCAGCAGCAGAGACAACAACAATAGCAGAGACAAAAACAACAACAGCAGCACAGACAACAACAACAACAACAACAGCAGCACAGACAACAACAACAACAGCAGCAAAGACAACAACAATAGCAGCAGAGACAACAACAACAGCCACGACCTGCAGTGGCAGAAGAAACAGCCTGCGTCCGCAGTAGCACGAACAACAAGCACAGCACCCCAAATACCCGAATTCGTTGAACCAACCAATTCACACATGCATGTACAGACGACACAATCATTTACTCCCCCCCCCCCCCCATCCGCTTGTTACCATCTTGCCCCGTTTACTCTTTCTCCCCCTTCCCTACCATGACTCTCTAACAAAAGAGAGATTGCTGCTCTAACGCATACGCGTCAATGGGTAAATCAACGCTTCACACGGGAGTCACACAGCCAGCCACGCCACCTGCGGCAGCGGGGTCGACGGCTATATACATCATACACACTCACAGTCAGTCACCAATGGTCACCATAGCCAGAGCGCAGATGAGAAACAAAAGGTAGTCATCATATATCGTGGTGGTGAGACTGTGTTAACACCTCGCACATCGCGCTGCTACTCTGTTACATACAACAACATGAGTTACAACACTCGCTGCCTACCTTATATCATCATCAACGCACCTCGGAAGCGTTATACACAGACAGCTAGGACGCGAACACAACCGATGAACTCCATCCACCAGCTACAACTAACCAGCCTTTAACGGTTCTCATTGGTAGCAGCAGCGGAAGCCAGACGCAGCAGCAGAAAGCGGCATCGGGGGAGAGACGGAGAAAGGGACAAATGGCCGGACCGGGCGTATCGGGAGTTGTTGTTGTTGCTGCGAATGAAGCGGAGAACCAAGCAGACGACGCGGGGGGGTGATCCTTTCCCGTTCTTCTCGACCCCTTTTCCCCTCCCTCGGAACTTCTGCACGCCGGGGGCAGGTGGTGGCAGAAGATCTTCTATAGCTAATGATAATGAGTCGAGCCCGGTGGCGTGGTGGCGTTCGTCTGCGCCTCGCGACCGGAGGAGACACGAATAGGTGCGCGGGTTCGAGCCCCACCGTTGCCCCACATTTGTATTTATGGGGTTTGTCTGTAAAGCAATGCGCAAAGCAGTCCCATGGACGTTAGGTCTTGACTGAGAGTCTGCCCCAAAAATATTTTTTTTTTAGCTAATGATGATAAGAGACGATGCAGAGTGATCTTTGCCCGTTCTTATCGCTCTTTCCCCCCCGCCCCAAGGAACTTCAACACCCCGGCTGAAACTGATGATTGAAGGTCTTCGAATAACTAAGCAGACGACACGAAGTGATCCTTTCCCGTTTCTCGCCCCCTCCCCCCCCAAGAGCTTCAGCTGCACCCCAGCGATAGGTAGTGGTCGTAGGTCTTCTGTCGCTGTTGCTGCTCAGGGACAGCACAAAAGGCCGACCAATGATGAGCTCACCGACAGCCTCGTCGCTTCAGAAACTATGCAAGCCGCCAGTGTAAGAAAGAGATAGCAACAACTGCAAACGTTGAAGCCGAAGATACCTAAAACCACTGCATACCGCCCGTTCTTTGGATCTTAGCTATTTCTTGGGTCGTTTGACGGGAGTGCTTGTTGGCTGGTCGGTCTTTTTTTTTTCTCTTTTGTGTCTGCCTAGCTTTACTTCTTTTGTTTGTTGTCACGATGGTTTTCTTCTGTGCTCTTCACAGCCGGCGCTCACAGCGGCAGAAGGCAATGCTTACATCACGCAAGTGCCGCACGAATGGACTTTTCCTTTTTGGGATCTCTTACTGAGCTGTTATTATAGCCAAAATCGAATTGTATCGGGACTATTCACGTTTTACTTGCCGCTGTGGCTTACTTATAGCCTGCTCACAAAACTAACTCAAGATCCTCTGCTTGACCTGCCTTGCTTGCAGAGTATTGTCATTGCAACCCTGTCTTATCGTATATATATATATATATATATATATATATATTTATATATATATATTTATATATATATATATATATATATATATTTATATATATATATATATGGGGTGTTGCAGAATTTTTTTATAATGGAATATACAAATTGTAGAGCTCGTTAAAGCAAATATTTTACCAATGGAACATGGTCTCTGAGAAGTCTTGTTTCGGAGTGAGAGCGAAATTACTACAATTTGTGACACTAGTGTTTTTGCCCGACAACCGGTTCCCCTAGACAGAAACTAAACACACTGTCGTGTTCCTGAGAAAATTCTGCTTCTTCCGAAGGCCTTCAGAAGATGCCACACGGTCGTTTAAAAGAGAATCCGTCAAAAATGAAGTTCTTTATTAGCGTTCACGTCAAATACTTCAAAATCATAACCCTACAACCACTCACAGTGCTCAAAACGGACATAGTCAGCCAATGCGCAATTCATGACGATGATTTCGGTAACAAAGCTATGTCAATGCGAGCTGTGTTTGCGGAGAGATTCATTTTTCATGCACTTAATCTCGACATGTTTTCCGAAAAATCGTCATCACTCCACACATATTCAGCAAATGCGCATCATTTTGGTACCAAACGTATGGCAATCCGAGCGTGGTTGTGGAGTTATGACGATTTTTCGGCGAGCATGTCGAGATTAAGTGCATGGAAAGTGACGCGCTGCGGCTGTCGCGCGACACGTCGGCGGTAGTGAACGTCGCCACACAGTAATTTTACATGCACTTAATCTCAACACCCCACCGAAAGAAATTAATTACTCCCTAACCACAGCTCGCATTGCCATAAGTTTGGTACCAAAATGATCGTCATGAAATGCGCATTTGCTGAATATGTTAGCTTTGAGCACGTGGGTGGTCGTAGGGTTATGATTCTGAAGTATTTGGCGTAAAAGCTAATAAAGAACTTCATTTCTGACGAATTCTCTTTTAAACGACCGTGTCGCATCTTCTGACCGGCCTTATATGCCTCTTCGGAAGAAGCAGAATTTTCTCAGGAACACGACAGTGTATTTAGTTTCTGTCTAGGGGGGGGGGTTGTCTCGCAACAGCACATTTTATGCTCCTATGTCGGGCAAAAACACTAGTGTCACATATTGTAGTAATTTCGCTCTCACTCCGAAACAAGACTTCTCAGAGACCATGTTCCATTGGAAAAAAATATTTGCTTTAACGAGCTCTACAATTTGTATATATTATATTATAAACAAAATTCTGCAACACCCTGTATATATATTTATATATATATAATACATCAATCCAACATGCTTGTATGTTGGATTGGCAAATATAAATATATATATATATATATACATAGCACAATATATGTGTGTACACAGCGAAAATGCAAATCTCGTGATTATTTTAAACGGCCTTCATAGAATCTAAACTTAACTCTGGAATAGCACCCAGTAGCACCCACACCGAATCGGCGCCGTCTCCTGGCTCCAGTACTCGATAGCGTCATGCTATATATATATATATATCTAGCCTCGTCTGTTCATACTATCAATTGGATTATTACGATGGTTACATTACGGCCTAATACCTGCGGGGTGTTTCCCCATGGTTCTTTACAATATAATATATTTCCCTAGCCTGCGTTTGGTTTCATTGATCTTTTGCCATAGTGGTTTATTGCCGAAACCTAATGCCTCAGCTAGGGACACTGTTCCCATCCCTCCTAGGTCGTCGCACTTCAGCACGATATGCTCTAAGGATTCTTCTTCTATATCACACACTCTACACCAAACGCTCTCAATTTCCGATAATCTGGCCGCCAGCAGTCGGGTGTTGAGCATACCGGCCGTACACAATCACCGAACAGCCCGGACGCTTCGAATATATGTATAATATATTTTCGGCCGTATTCCTTTTTTGTTGCCTGCACAATTGCAAGGATGTCTTTCTCTCCATATCTTCTCTCAATTTTGCTTCGGCTGTTTCATTAACGTTCTTCTTCGCATACTTGGTTATCTGTTTTAAACGTTATTACCTCGTGTTCTTCAAAATCCATCGTATTGCACACTTATTAGCTGTTACTTGCGTAGAGGACACAACACGGCAGAGTTACATCGCAACATACTGAACAAAGGCTGTTATGTCCTAGCATGCTGCTTATGCGGCCGGCGCTGGCTACAGCTACCGACGGGGAAGATTGGCCAATATTCTGTCTCACATTAAACACTTGAAAGCGCATTTTGATTTTTGCAATTTGTTGTACATTCGTATGTGAGCTTAAGCGCGGAAGTCGATAACTGGTGTCAGTTCTATTTAATCCATCACAACGCGCTTATTTTATATCCATAGCAACACGCTTTATAACTGTCGACTGCATACGCTCAAAGGCAAGCATGTTTTTTTAAATATTTGATCTTTAAACTTCACAAGAGTAAACAAGGCGGCTATAGACTATACGCGTCATTACTGTAACTCACCCGCAAACAAAAAAGACGAGTAGCACACAAAAAGAGCTGATAAGGTTATTCGTCATAGGGGCTGCAATATACTGCTTCTCCGCTCGTCAGGAGTTTTTCCATTGCGAAGAGCATTGTTAGAAAGGGCTGCTGAATAGGCACATTAGATAGGTAGGTTTTACTATTCTCATGAGTGGTTTACATTTGTACAGAGGTTCACAGCTCTTCAAAGCCATAGTTCTATGTTGGCTTTTAAATGTTCGTATTCAATCATGTCTGGCCCGGCCGTCATGCTGTTATGCTTCGATGCTGCAGGTACATTTACTGTATCTCATGTCAAAAAAGGTCAAAAATCCGTGTGGTGGTCTCAGCATTTTTATTCGTCTTCGTGATGGAGTCTTTGCTAATGTAATGGAGCTTGTTTGAGGGCCGCTTGATGAGCTGACCATCATATCATTCATACATAGGTGTTGCTTTCGTGTGTGGACTAGTCGAGCATATGTTCATGGGCTTCGACCAAGTATTCTCAATTTGCAATTCAAGCGTTTCAGTTCCGGCTACATACGCGTGTCATCGTAAGTATCGACCGTCCTCAAGTAAGTCGCAATAGATCTCCAGCGATTACTATATGTTTATTTAACAGCTAGAGCCAATAGGCCGCGAACAGTCCATGCGTCGAAAATCAACGAGGATTATTTCTAATAAATTATGCGCATGCGGTTGACTACTGCCATGTATAGAATTTTGAAATTTCGCGCCAGCTCTTCGAGCCCATTGGGCGAAGAGCGCATGCGAAGCCACTCTCAGAAGAATACGATGTGCGTCGCGGGACATTTGAAGAGAGAAGCGCGCCATAGGTTCTTCTTCTGAGTAGTACAGCTATCAGCCTAGTTCACAGATTAATATATATATATATATATTCAGTACAAGGATATATTTGTAAGAATACTACTGCCGACTACTAGCTCCTCGCCTCTTCCTGAGGCCATTTAGGCGAAAGGTTTTTAGTGGCTATTATGCCAACAACATATATATAACTTTCTTGATAACGTCGTCCGGATGGGACTGCAGCGTCGGCAACTGCAAATTCGGCCAGGAGTTAGGCATTTTATACATCGTACAAGTCGCTCGAGACGCACGTCAGGAAGGTGGTTCGACTTTGCAAAGTTCAAAATACCAATTTGAGTTAAAGGAAGTTTCACCGGTTGGGGCTTCTGGAAGGCGTGGAGGCCGTCGCGTATGCCGAAGACCTCGCCCTCTTCATCACGGTTCGCCAATATTTTTAATATCGGCGAACCGTGATGATGGTTGTCACGTTCGCCATCATGTGATGGCGAACGTGACATCCATCGTCACGTTCTAAAAAATCTATATATTTTTTAGATATAACACTTCTAGTGTTATATCTAAAAAATAACACTAGAAGAAATTGCTTACGCGGCGCTAGCCGAGATTGATGACCGCCCATCATCATGCTCTACAGAATACGGAGGCAGTTTACTCAGCAGACCGGGAGGTTATGCGTGGAGTGAATCCGACGCTCGCGGGCCACCCTATTCCGACTAGAAAGACTACCAGGTACCTAGGCGTCATTTTGGATACCGGTTTTACAGGTGCCGCGCATATCAAGTACATCGTCGACAAAGTCAGCAAAGTCACTCAAAATCTAGCCAGGATTCTTTCTCGGGTAGGATGAGCTATGGACGGGGCGCCGCCAGCTGCTAGCTTTTGTCGCGGAGTCCTCGGCGATGTAGGCGGTGCCTGCGTGGGGACGATCTAGCCCTACAAACCGATTGTAACAGACGAGACTTCCGTGCGGCGCAGCGCGGCATGACCTTTTAAGTCTGCCGGACGTACCGCGTGGTGAGCACAGAAGCAGCCCTCGTCCTGGCTCGTCAGTTCCCCTGGGATGTCCTGACCGGACCGAGCGTAAGACGGATGGCCTGTCAAACTTGACGCAAGCCTAAGCGGCAACGCTTTACGCGTGGGCTCAGGAATGGGCCACGCGAGGTTCAGGAGTGCCCCGGGCGAACTAGACCCGGTCGCTTATATCAGACCTCCAACGTTGGTATGATTTCTTCACGGGCCACGGCCAACTTTAAACCTATATGGTGCGAATTGGAAAGTCGCAAGTGGACATGTGCACACTCTGCAAGTCGGGGCAGCCGGACGATGTTGACCATACGGTCTCGTCCTGCATCTCCCTGGCCCAGGTTCGCAGAAGCTCGACGTATTGCTATGCAGGGAGATTGACAAAATACATTGTTGGTCACATGATCGAGGATGCCGCCGCACGGGCGGCAGGCGTCTATTTCTTAGACGCTATTATGCGCGAGAAGACGCGGCTGGAAAACGCTCGCCGCGCGTAAGTTGAGGACAAGACGAGATCCACAGGAACCGGTGTAGCATCCAGCAGTAGTGCCACACGATTCCTGGGGGGCGGGGAGGATTGAAGTTTTTAGTGGGTGAAAGTCCCACGCTAGGTGCCGTTGGTTGCCAGTGCATTAGTGTTTCTAAATAATAATAATAATAATAAAAATGAATTGATTGAACTCCCTATAAATGGATCAGTTCTTCTAGGGCTCTTCCCGCGGTAGTGAAGAATCATTCTCGCGTTGCCGCGCTGGACTTTTAAGGCGATGCGCTGCCTTAGAAACGCTGTAGATCGTTTTTCAGCAATTTTTAGTAATTTTCCATGGCCCAGTGGGTCAGGGTCATATGGTGACCCTTCGCATCAACATAATGTTCGTGTCACAAGACCACGGATAAGCAGCGAGAACATCAATGCCTAAGCGGAGGCTGCACGCGGTATCAAAAAATCTGGGTAATAATAAGAAGATTAATCTTAGGGACAGCAACAAACAGATCTTCAAGAGAATGTGTCCGACACTCTGGAAGACAAGTAGTTTACAATAATATTTAAAAATTATGGTAAAAAGTCCGTGATATCCTAGTTTATCGACGGGGTGATCACATTGGCACCGATGAGGACTAACTATGTCTGCCCCTAGTCGTAAGCCTACTGCTATGCGAATCGACTCGTCATCAAGAAGGGTACCTATAGGGGCACTGGGAAGCGCGTGTAACCAGACCCCTGAATCCTTGGCGGATACGGCGTTTAAGCGAACTCTGGCTGTGTCGTCGGCAGCTTCGTTAAAGAGACGTGGTTGTACCTCGTCGTGCAGAGGGGAGCTCCTGTCACGCTTGAACAGTACGTTATTACTGTTATTACTATTAAGGAATCTAGTCGGTTCTGTGCTACGCTGCCACGGCGGCGGGTTGAGGGTAGATGATTAATTTCATTATCACATACTTATATATACATAATATATAACATGTACACTTATACAGCACTGAAAATATCCAGATCTCCCAACTTCTCGTCGAACTTGTTCATCTTTATTTGCCCATTCCGAGATAAAGCTTCTAAATGGTGCTGTACGCGGCGGCTTCAACCTCAATCGAGTTATCTCAACAACCGGTGTGCAGCCTGCCATTAAATGCACAAAGCATCTTCTTGCCCGCATTAAGAGGCGGAGTACGCGCGTCATGTACATTGTGAAACACTTTTTAAGCAAACCAAAGTTTGTCCGAGTGAGGTGTTCCCATATTCTGTCAGGACCATACATCAGCATTAGAACAAACCAGAGGTAGAAAATTGTCACTGCCGTCGGAACGGACAGTCGCCAACCCCTCCATAAGAAGTGATTAGGGCTGTGCGCACTGTCTCGACAACGTGAGCAGTGAAGGTCGTCCCAGTATAATCAAGCCGAAGCCCCAGATAACGGAAAAAAAAGATGACTTTAAAGACCGACCGCCGTAACGTATAACGTCTTTGGTAGCCAATTGATCTCTTTTTTTTTTATTTCACAGATATGGTCGTCATAGTGTTTATTTCCAGCCCCTTTGAGATAAGGAACACTTCTGCCAGCATATCATCTGCGTACATTACAACTGTGGCCTTCTGGAACTCCTGTCGAATATAACCGACAAAATCAGTAAGCAAAAGAGTGAAGGAGACTCAGTTCTACCACTCCAGGCGGCTGCATTGCCTTTCTGGGTATGAAGCTTTGTTTTGCAGCTCCTTCTCCGTTGGACGATGACAAAACCATCGTTGTTCCCCCGTCTTTCCTCACCTCTGCGGTAGTCTCCGTTGGCGATGTTATGGCCGCTGCCGTTTTCCCTGCCGTTGGCGTGTCATCATCGATCGGCTTATTTGCTTCGAAGGTAATGGCGGTGTTTTTGTTGCTGTCGCCGCTATCGCTGCCTCTGCTGTTAAGCTGCCCAGCTGCTGTAGCATCGCGCTTGACACCAAAAAGGCTGCCCTTGCCGTTCCCTCCGGTGGCGCTGTCACAGGTCGGCTTTGCTGAGACAAGCCGACCTCCGCCTTTCGGGCTTTCTTGTTGTTCCATGCTTTCTGTGTCCCGTCCGTTTTCTTCACGCTGACCTTCTCTTTCACCGTGGAGGTTTAACATCCCTCGATGGTGTCGGGTGTGCAAGTTGTTGCAGGGAAGCGATAAAATAATAATTCATAATTGGCGATTCTACGTTGGAGCCCCGTGTGTGATGCCCACAGTTTTACTAAATTCCACTGTAGTACACACAAACCTTTCTTCATCAGGACCAGCTTGGATTTCTCTGACTCACACGATCCGCACAACACAAACTGTGTGTCATCGGGAAGCATGGGCTCTAGGCTGGTTACAAATAACTAATTGTTCTTCCGTTTAAGGCGGGAGCGAACACTTTGCACATTTGCACATACCGAGCAAGATGGCTTAGTGGCAAAGCCTTTGCCTTGCATTCGGGAAGACTGGGTTCGAAACCCAGACCGGCCACTCTTAAATTGGTTTGCATGGTTTCCAATTTAGACTAGGTAAATGCCGGAGTGGATTAAAAATTTGCCATGACATTGAAAAACCGTACACGGGCGTTAGCCTTACAAAAAAATCTTTAAAAAAACATTCAAACGGTAGCAGACGAAGACGTGTCCTGAACCTGCAGATAAAAACTGAACGATGCATTCTGTAGCTCTAGTATTGCCGGTTGACGGCACTCAATCAGGCCGGCACGCCACAACGCCGTAAACAATGTTCTCGTTTGCCTTAGCGAGATATACTACTCTCTCTCTCTGCCCATCTCTCTCTCTCTCTATACAGGTAGTTCAATAAGTTATTAGAATGAGTTTTTTAGAATTCGAATTTTGGCGCGCTTCTACCGCTATTAGGAACTGCAACTTTTCGACTGCCAGCAGTCAAAATATTATGGTGATTGGCCGTTGCGATTTCGTTTGATCGCTTTTCCCGTGCAACGTATCGGCGTGATTTTGAAAAATGGAGAAAAAAAGAGTTTCGAGTGGTTATCAAGCATTTTATTTCAAAGGTTGCGACCCAAGTGAAAACTGAGTTAGACGAGGTGTACGGTGACTCTGCGCTATGTTTTGCTACTGTTTCCAACTGGATTAATGAGTTAAAAAGTAGTCGCTGGAGCACCGGGATGAACTACGTTCAAAACGCCCAAAAACGGCAACTGATTAGGAAAACGTGGAAAAGGTGCGGAAAATAGTTGCCGCAGATAAGCGAGTGAACATTAGGGAGATAGCGGAGGCCTTGGGGATCAGTTTGGGTAGTGTGCATTTCATCCTGCACGAAAACTTGAAGATGAAAGAGCTCAGAGAAAAATGGCTGCCGCATTTGCTCAACCAAGGCAAAAAAAACGCGCCTGTTTTCGCTTCACAGCGAAATTTGGCCAAGATGTCGAACAATCCGTCGGATTTTTGGCGCAGATTCATGACCGTCGATGAAAGCTGGGTCCATCACTACACTCCCGAGACCCAAGAAGCATCTTGCCAATGGTGTGCACCTGATGAAGGACCTCCGAAGAGGGTGCGGACAACGGCATTGACCGGAAAGGTGATGGCTACAGTTTTTTAAGACCAACGTAGAATAATGCTGGTCGACTACCTTGAGAGCGGTAAAACGATCACAGGAGAATATTAGGCAAGACTGTTAGACTGCCTTTAGCAAGAACTCATCGTGAAACGACCCGCTTTGCAGAAGAAGGTTGTCCTGTTTCACCAGGACAATGCTCCTGCACACAAGTCCCGGCAAGCATCGGCAAAGCTGGCCCAACTGAGGTTCGAACTTATTGAACAACCTTCCTATTCTCCAGACCTGGCCCCCTCTGATTATTTCCTCTTCGGACATTTGAAGAATAGTCTCGGTGGAAAGCGTTTTTCCAGCAATGAAGAGGTTAAGGCTGCTGTCAATGCCTATTTTCAGTCTAAAGACGCGGAATTCTACTTAAGAGGTATAAAAGCTCTGAAATCTTGGTGGGAAAAGTGTATTGAGCATCTCGGGGAGTATATCGAATAAGATAAATTTAAAAACATGGTTTGGAAAATTCTTGGTCTTCATTCTAAGAACTTATTGAGTTACCTGTATATATATATATATATATATATATATACGAGGTGTGTTCAAAAAGTATCGCGACTTTTGAATTTTCGCGGGTTACGTATATTTGAATTTCGATTTTTTGTGGCGTTATTTTGGTACTCATGTCTCTCAATTATGCCGACAAGCTCGGCCATTTTGAATGTTCACTTAATTGTTGACAGCTGCTTTGCTTGCACGTGTGTTGGATCGTCTTCGATTTTTACCTATTCAAAAAAATGGATCAAAGAACCTGTATCAAATTTTGTGTGAAAAACGAAATTAAGTGCGCGGATGCATTCCGAATGTTGACTGTGGCATACGGAGAAGCTACCTTGGACCGAAGCAACGTTTATCGGTGGTACAAAATGTTCTCAGAAGGCCGAGAAGATGTGAACGACGAAGAGCGTGCCGGACGCCCGAGCACTTCAACAACAGACGAAAAAATTAATGAAGTGGAGAAAATGGTATTGGCCAATCGTCGAATCACCGTTAGAGAAGTTGCTGATGACCTAAACATATCGATTGGCTCGTGTCATTCGATTTTTATCAATGATTTGGGCATGAGACGGGTCGCCGCGAAATTCGTACCAAAATTGCTCAATTGCGACCAAAAACAGCATCGCATGAACATTGCTAATGAGATGTTGGACTCTGTCCGCGACGACCCAAATTTGCTCCAGAGGGTCATAACTGGTGACGAATCGTATGTTTATGGTTATGACGTGGAAACCAAAGCTCAATCATCTCAATGGAAGCTGCCGCACGAACCAAGACCGAAAAAAGCGCGCCAAGTTCGGTCGAATGTGAAAGTTTTGCTGACAGTTTTCTTCGATTGCAGGGGCGTGGTGCATCATGAGTTCTTGCCACAGGGTAGAACGGTCAATAAGGAATATTACCTGCAAGTTATGCGCAATTTGCGCGAAGCAATTCGCCAGAAACGCCCGGATTTGTGGAAAAACAAAAATTGGCTTTTGCACCACGATAACGCCCCTGCTCACACATCGTTGCTTGTGCGCGAGTTTTTGGCCAAAAACAACACACTAATGATGCCGCAGCCACCGTATTCCCCAGATCTGGCCCCCTGTGACTTTTTCTTGTTCCCTAAACTGAAGAGGCCCATGAAAGGACGACGTTACGTTACGCTTGACGAGATAAAGACGGCATCGAAGGAGGAGCTGAACAAGATAAAAAAAAATGTTTTTTTGAAGTGCTTTGAAGATTGGAAAAACCGTTGGCACAAGTGTATAATATCTCATGGGGATTACTTTGAAGGGGACAAAATAGATATTCATGAATAAATGAATAATTTTTGAAAAAACACAAAAGTCGCGATACTTTTTGAACACACCTCGTATATATATATATATATATATATATATATTGTGGCATTATCGTGAAGCTTTAGTTTACATGCAACTGATATGATAAATAGATAGTAATTTCTATTCTTAATTATGGTTCCTTATTTGTGTTAAAACTAAGTTCTCACATGGCCACGGCACGACTTTTACTAACACAAAAAACCTTGTTAGCTTCTTTTTTCAACTAAAAACAAGATACAGTGACTACAAGGCTCCCCAAAGCTATTGTATAATGAAATACTATCCGAAATATTTGTCTGATCTCAACTTTGTCGGCCTATGTTTTCCTCCCCTAGCAGGATCTTCAGCGAAATATTGGCGTTGAAGAATAACGTGTTCCGGTGACTGATTCCGCTTTCGTTTATAACTAGTCTTTAGTCCGCTATCTCTAATATTATACACTATTTACCATAATTTTGTTTATAGACATTATTTTCGACAAGCTAAGACATCAGCTTTTTATGCTAGCAGCTTTCTCCGAACCAAATAAGCTTTAAATGTCAATGTTGTTTGCAGCATTTTACTTTAGTATGTTTCAGCCAATTGGAAGAAAGGAACCAATTAGTCCTGAAATTGCGGCACAATTGCAGCCCCACGCAGCCAGCAGTGCATTTGCTGGTTATATAGTATTAGTGCATGCACTAGGCTAAAAGACCTGCTTTGTTGTAATCAAAGACACGTATTGTTTTTAATGATATGCAATTAACTTCGAACGGTAGTTTAAGTAACATTCGCCATCAGTATGGTCAATCTTCCAAAACAAGCTAAGGAAATGTACTGTAGAATTCCAACGTTCTGACATAGTCTGACGATCTGCCAACCATCAAGTTATTTGTCCGGGGCGAATGAAGCTGCTTAAGCGTCGTACGAAGCAGTCCTTTGTCGAACAACAGAGGTACATACATCTGTTACAAATAAACAAAAATAACGCATTAGAAAATAAATATGACATGATTTCCTAGGTTTGATTTCTCTGTGCGTTAATCTATCCATCGAATATCGCGAACGTGTTTCCTCTAATTATAACTGCATTGTTTATGGCTTATTGAGATAATTCGGTTAACTTTCACACACGACGACAGTACTAGACAGCCAGAAACGTTATTAGAATGAAAACCAAAAATGTTCTTTTTTTGTCTACTCCAGAGACGTTCGATATATTTTTTCTATGACTATTTCAGATAATTAATAGTAGCCTTGGCCTCATCATTGCTGGGAAATGCTTCGCATCAAGACTATTCTCCAAATGAACAGAAAGCGACCACAGGGGGTTAGGTCCGGGGTATAGGAGAGTTGTTCAATAAGTTCGAATTTAGCCAGTTTTGCCTATGCTTGCTACGACTCGTGTGCAGGAGCTGTTGTGGTAAAACAGGGCAACCTATATACTAACATATGATTACGTATACCTGTAGTCGTAAATGTCTTTAGTTTATTGCCGGAAGAGTATACAACTAAACGCGCTGCGCGTTTCTCCAGAAAAGTTACAAACGCATCAATGATTAGCAGCCGCCTGTAATAATAATAATAACAATAATAGACTTTCAGATTGCATGGTATTCCAGTCAACAATTATTATCCCTTGCGTTGACCCTGTCTCACGTGTTTTAACGTAACGTAACGAAAAGCAAGCCCATGTATTGACTTTCTCTATCTAAGCGCCGAAATAATAGGCCTTCCAATGCTAGTGGCTCCAACACGAGTAATTAACTAGTAAGTTTTTCCCACACAGCTCGGTGGCAGGATAAAAGAGGCGTCATTACGAGTTTTAGCGCCATATTATTAGAGCTAAATTGTTATTCTAGCATCATATAGAGCTGAATTGGTATTTAATATATAATTCAGCGCTACATGAATACAGTGCAAACTCCCGTATATTACAAGCCTAACCATATTGTGCAGTCAACGACTGCGACCATTTTTGTTTGATGTTGTCAAATAGTTTGTCGAGTATGAGACGGGAAGATAAGAGTCGCTGTGAAATGATGTGTAAAGTCATTTCTGGTCGACTGTCTACTTTAACTTATCGTAGTAAATTTAAGTATTTTTATCATTTGTCTGACATTGAAACAAATAAGCCAGCCATGCACTAAGCATACTAAGAAAACAAGCTTTTCACTTTTTATAACCTTCACAAGTTAGTGGGAGTGTATAGTATGTTATAAATCAATTTGCCTAGTGCAGATTTGAACCACGCGAATTGAGGAAATTGTTGCAATGATTTTGTGAATACACATACGGGCGAATCAACAAGTTCCAGTACACTTGCTCTTACCGAAACTACTAAGGAATTCCGTTTTACTTTGATTAGACACATTGTGATGGTAACCGTGCCATGTCACTCAACAAAATAGTGCTTGGTTCTTCTAAGCTTCTCTCGGCTAGTATTGTCTTAACATATCTAGAGTAAAGGTTTCGGGCTGACCCTCAGCCAAGATTTAACGTCCACGGAACTGTTTTTCACATTGCTTTATAGACGGACCCCCATAAATACAAATGTCAAACTGGGCTTGACGTCTTGCCATATTTGCTAAAATAGAGTCGTTAGTGTCAACGTAACGCCGAGATAAGCAACGTGGCAAACAAACTGTTTTCTTTGTACTAATTAAATGTTTTATTCAGGAAATAGTGCAGATCTTCACGCGACTTTGCGAGAATGACTAGGTCATCTGCGTAGAAGATGTGCGGAGCTTTTGCTTCGCGTAGATTTGATAGGGTTGCTATAAACATTATAGAAAGGAACTAGCACAATCTCCTTGCGAAATCATACCGTGTGCGTTATGGCGTCGTTGACGTAATGATCTCTGTTCTTAATTATGATGGAGTTATAGTGAAGCATGTCCCGAACATAGTTGTGCATTGCTCCGCGCATTAAGAATTTGCTACGAACGATTTCTAAAAGACGGTCCCGTTGAATAGAGTTAAATGCGGTCTTAAAATCTATGAATGCGGTATACTTCATTGATTTACTTTGGCGAAGTTGTTCCACATAGTCCAGCATTTTTAGTTGATCGCCCGAGGAGGGATCCGTGTTGCTCAACGGGTAGTTTTTCTAGCTGATAGCTAACTAATGTTTTTCTAGCGGGTAGCTAACTAATTATGAAAGTGATGACTAGAAACGACAGAGCGCGCAGAAAAAAACTGTTCAACAGTGGAACAAAGCGGTCGGCTCGAGCTAGATCAGCGTTAAAATACGATTGGTGTGTCGAATCGGCCGGCCAAAGCAACAGTCAGCATGCAACAGTCAGAGCCAATAATCAAAAATGTTAGAAAAGATGCGTATACGATGCACCGGGCCCTAGCATCGGGCCTGGGAGCGGCAGAACAGAAAATTTGCCCCATTATACAATCATTTATAAATACACATTATTATATATACCGAGAAAGATGGCTTAGTGGCAAAGCCTTTGCCTGGCATTCGGGAGGACCACTCTTAAAGTTAAATGCCGGAGTGGAAATAAAATTTGCCATGACATGAAAAAACCGTACGGGCATTCGCCTTACGGAAAATCTAAAAAAAAATATATGTATATATAGCTTCCGTTCAATGTGTTTAAGAAAAACATAATCTGTTAAGCACAGGTGGCGAAACCTTAGTAAGTAGATTACTCCATTGTTTGTTCGTGAAATAGAATGATTGGCACTAGAAGCTGCAGTTGAACCGCGTAACCCACGAGTCCGTCCTTATGTGCAGTCAACAACAATTATAAGAAATACGAATTGTGTATGTGAATTCGTGCAATTCAACTGTTCATTCTACGGTCCGTCGGCAACAACGACATCGCCGTCATCATCAGCCACCGACATAGCCGAAATTCACAGTAGCAACTAGGCTCGATTTCGAGAAACGCGTATAAATTTTGGAAGAGTCTGAAAATAGGCAACACAAGCACATTTCAGTGGAAAGAAGTTATTTTAAGAGGAACAAAGACCCTTTAAAAGATTAAACAAATCTTTGTTTATACATTTGTGTCGGGACTTTTGACCCGCCCTTGTTGTTGCAAGCAATCGATGCAGTGGCGATGAACTTCCAAAGCGACCAACCAGCGAAGGAAACCGAGGATACCTTCGAGACGGCCAAATGAACTAAATCCAAGTCCAATCGGGCTTCGACGGAAGAATTTGATATTGACACCAACTCGTTGGCATTCAGGAAAACATGTGTCAGGCCAAACTTCTACGCATTTTACCCAAGTCTGTGAGGCCTACTAACCAAAAACTTACCAACGTCTTCTCAAACGTCGCCAAGAACAACGACTTCTACGCCTGTTACTCTGTTCTCCTTCGCTCTGGTCGTGCTGCAACTTCATCGAACTGAAAAGGACACTCGGTCCCTGTCTGTCGTAATAAGGAAGAACTTACGCAAATTTTTAACCGGTAAAGGCTTGGCGACCTGGCGCACAAAGGATCAGTATTTTATGTGATTGCTTACCTCAACGATTACCTTCCCAGACGGGTGAGGGTCAAGCTGTGCCATCTTTAACCTCGCGCGTCGAGATACTGAATGACGTAAAGACCTTCAGCCGAAGTTCGGCCTGGTGTCTGGTACACTGGGCAGCACGGCTGGGCGACTAGCAGACGCCATTGCCAATGTAGTTGATGTGCTCAGATAGGGTTTGCGGCCATCCCGTTTTATGGCACTTATCTTTGGAGTAGGATGTTTGCACTAAAGAAATGGCTCATTACGCCCAATCGCCTGTTTCTTAGTCGTTCGCCCATTGACGACCAAAATCGGGTATCCCGATACTAAAGATGCGATTTCGCTAGTCCTGGCGATACAGAGATAGCAGTCCACTGTGCCCGTGCATTTTCGCAAGCGCGCAAAGTGCCGTCGGTGATGGTCAAACTAGATTTCCGAAACGCTTTTAATAGCGTCCATCACAGCGGGTCATGCTTCATAACGGTATGCTCTCGCAAACAGGCCTTCAGCAGGGTGATCCCCTGGGTTCTCCACTTTTCTCTCTGTGTGTCAAGGAATTAGTGGGTTTACTGCGGTCTCTTTCTAATCATCATCATTTATTTATTGCACCATATGTATGGTATGTATATATATAGATCATTGTAATAAAACACATGTTTATAGATAAGTAATAAAATATCATCGAGCTAACTGCGTAAAAGAAATAGCTCTCTGACAGGTGTCAAGATGGTAGATAGGGCACGGCTGGTTACATAAACGGCACACACAGCGGACATCAGGATCGTCGAAGCTTCTTCGATGGCAGAGTTTATGATGAAACCCGTGAAGTGAATAGCGGGTCACGAGATGTCTGTTGGGTTGTAGTGGTCTCTGCCAGTTCTGTGTGACCATTGCTGGCGAATTAAAGAAGCTTCCGGGAACTGCTCGAACTTTCTTCATAAAGTTTTCTCTAAACTGAATAAGAACAGCGGTTTCTGAGAGACGGAACCTAGTTACTAAATCTTCTACAAGTGATTGAGTAGAAGTCATAAGGTAAACTAGACGGTTTTTCGCATTTCGTAGCAACCCAATGACTAGCTTGAAAAACGTAGGCTTAACCTTATCGAGTTTTTCTAGCTGTGATAGGCTGAGGTGTTTCCATATGACCTGGATGCCGTAGGCCGCCACCGAAGCAACTTTTAGGTCAAAAAGTGCTTTGAGTGTGGTCAGGGATCATTTTTAGGGCTTTTCGATTGTAGACATCGCGACTAGACTTTTTCTGGTTCGTTCGGCGATGTGTTGCCCAAAGGTTGTGCCCTTCATCGAAAAGTTAACCCCAAGGCAACAGAAGGTGTTAACGAACTCGACTGCACCAATACTGAGTTTCAAGCGATCGGACCGAGCAAGCGGTCCCCCAGGTCTAAATTTGATAGCTTTTGTTTTTTCGGCGTCAATCTTAAGGCCGTTGTTCTCGCAGTACCCCTCCAAGGTGCGTATGCTTCGCTGCAACTCCAACTTGTCACGACTGTACATGACGATATCGGCAGCATATAGTATGATGCCGACCGTATCGTGTTCTTTGTGAATTATTGGCGGCAGATCGCTGAGAAGGGTAGAAAAAAACAGTGGGCTAAGATTATCACCTTGAGCATAACCTGTGGTCTGGATAACGGGCTCATGCTCACAGATCGAATCGTCAAGGATTATCGGGTTTGCTTGAAGAATGCTGGCGATTAGGGTTAGTGTCTTGGGGCCAACACCTGCATTGGCGAGCTTCTGGAGTACAACATTTCGCGGAGCAGTGTCAAAAGCGGCCTTCAGATCGACAAATAAGGCATATAGAAACCTTCCCCTTGACTTATGAAGTTCCAGGCTTCTTTTCACTTCGGATAATAACTTCGTGAATGCTGTTATCACCGACTTTCCTTGACGGAATCCATGCTGTTCTTGTAGTATTATGTTACGGTGATGAAAGAATATAGAAAGGCGTTTGAGCACCGATGCCAAAATCTTATAAATACAACTCTTCTTGGCAATGAGCCCCCAAGATCGGACATCAGTAGGATCACCCTTTCCTTTTGGGATGACCCTAAGGATGCACTCCCTCCATGCTTCCGGGACATAGCCCTCATGTCTCTTTTTAATGCCTGGTATCTAGATGGCGGCGTTCTGGGCGGAGACCTCCCGACAGTACTACTTCTACTGCCTTCCCGATGATGGGACTAAGCAGAACAGTTATACAGCCCCTTTGCAAAAAAGCAAGTAGCAAGCCTGGTTTATAAGGCCCCTATCGTAGCTGATAAAGACGGGCTTTAGGCCTTTAGTAGTCAACGGGCTGAAGTTTGGATGCTCTCACTCTCTTTGGACAAAGAGACGACGCGCATTATTACAGAACTGCGGCTTGGCGTCGTCCCCAACGATATCGTTGTGGTTACCTTGTAGATGCGCTGGCCCATCATGGCCTGTCATGCGTCTTAACTGCAGGCCAATAAGCACGCCACTCGACTTTGAATTACACTTTTAGTTAAGCACTAAGATCGGCTAGCTTTCCGTGCAAACCGGAACATCCAGGTCTATCTAGGGACGATGGAAAAAGACCTGACCATCTTACTCTGACCCCCTCTAAGCGTGGCCGCATGCTTGTTGGAGACACTGTAATTGCTGTAAGATTGTAATCGACTCATTAACCCCTTTAGTGGTCGGTGCAGGTGCGGGCCAAGCAGGTCATGCTTTTAGGTTAGCAGAGACTAACAAGTGCAAAAAAGCTCTAAAGCATAATATGCAAACGCCCTTGATACGGCCAATTACGAACTGTCATTACAGTGTGCAGTTTTCTTGTGCTTGTAAATGCCAATTTGGCTTTAAATCGTCCTGCTTTTTAAGTCTCGTCGGAGACCACCTGATTTGGTCTTGTTTATTATGAGAGGGTAACCCGGAATAATTACTCTGCCCTGGTGGTTCAATGTATTTTTGCATTTTTTTGAAACAGCCGAACTAAAATTATCGACAACTAGTTCTTTGAGTCTTTTACTATGACGTTGAGTTTTCCCCAAGGAGGAATTGGCTATGGGTTCTTATATCTTCAATATTTATATGAATATTGTCTTCAGCAGAGTTGCTTTTAGGAACAACTAAAAAGGGCCTCACGAAGCATAGCACAGAAGCAACACGGCGCCCCGTCGGTTCCAATATGTATACCAGTATCCAACGTGCAAGCATCTGAAAACTTTACAAAACGAAGTTGGTCCTCTGTCGTAAAGAATGGAGTAAGAGAAGTGAACCATGGAATTAATATTCCCACGACCACGACGCACGCAGAGGACGCTGACCGTATCAAACCAAAGCCAGCAGCCCCCCCACAACAGCCAAACCTATTGGCAGCCATCAACAGACAGTATCGTTGAAGAAGTACTCCGCAGACTGTCTCCAATCATACAAGACACCATAATAACGGTTATCTCGAAGATTTTAGAAAATGTACTGCCTGTAGTCATGCGCGCAATAAGCGGGGCAATGGCACAGCCTCAACAGAGCTCAGTGGACGCATTCTCGCTGGCTGAAACGATCCAGCTAGCACTCCGTGGCAATGTAAAAGAAACTGCGGCACTTCTAACAAGTAGAAATGATGGCAATAAAAACAGCACCACGGTCCGTGTAGAAAAGACTCAGTGACGCTCGGGAGAGACTGGGCCCAAGAATCAGAATATAAAAACGAGTGCACCGAATACAAACATTTGGACTCCACAAGAGAACGTAAGAAACAACATCCTCTCCTGCAATCGAGAAAAGCTTACACCGGTTATCAAAGTAGTGATGTGGAACTGCGAAGGGCATGGCGTATTAGATATGTTAGGCATGGAGGCACTTCGAGGAGTGGATATCCTAATATTGACGGAAACTTGGGCACTTAAACCTTTCTCTTTGGGGGGCTTCTACGGATATCACGCACTAGCACATAAAGGTGAGAGACGGGGCAGGCCAAGTGGGGGGGTTTCAGTCTTCACAAGAGCAGAAATTGGAGAGATGACAATAGGAATAATAGCCGAAAACTTAGTAGCAATAGCGTCGAGGAAGTTTGAAATTGTGGCAGCATATGTTTAAACCGGCAGGTGTAGAGTCTACTGAAGTCATGACAGAGCGTATCATGCTTGGAGTTGAAGCGGTGCCGAGAAAAGCACCGATGATTCTACCGGGTGATTTCAATGCGAGGTTGGATAGGGGTGATCTGGAACGAACTGAAGCATTTTATTATAACGGAGATAGGATGCTGGTTAGTCAGCGAGCCAGGCCAAAACACTTTTGAATGTAGTACTAGGGCGTCAGTAATTGACGTTTTTGCCACCGACGGAAACGTAGAGGATATAACATTTTTGGGAGAAAATACATCATTTAGGGAAGGAGCGGGGCTTAGAAGGCATATACCGATGGGGATGGCATTCAAAGTTAGTAATATTAGGGAGTGTAGCCGTAGGCCGTAGGCCGGGGACCGGGACAAGATTAGATAGAAAGATCTTCTTAGAGGGAGTGGGGGAAGTGTGCCCACCAGGGAGATTCAAATAGAGTCATGAGCGTAAATTGACGAATCTGATGAAAGGTGCACTGGTTCCTCGTCAAGAACGAAGAGGAAGGCCCTGGTTCAACAATCGGTGTAGAGCAGCGAAAGATGCCAACAGAGTAACTAGAGAATATGTGAAGACACAAAAGGCATACAAGGAAGAGAAACAAAAATATTAGGAAAGCCAGGAGTGGGCGCTGTTGCAAGAAGCAGAGAAACAACCGCACAAGTGGCTAAAACAAAAAAGAAAACGGCAGTGCCCAGTGGAGACTGGGCGATTAATTAAGCACTTTGCTAGTGTGCTGCAGGGAGCCGATACTACTCCAAAGGAAACAACATTATTCAACGGGCCTTGGGACGAGGAAACAGAACTTGCACGCGAATGGGTAATTCGACCAGTCACAATCGAAGACGTTGTCAGGGCAATTGAAAGGGCGCCTAGAGGCAAAGCTGCCGGGAACGATATGATACTAAACGAGCATTTAAAGCAAACGCTGGCACTCGCACCATGCTGGAAAGCTTTATTTGACGAGTGCCTAAAATCCGGAGAAGTACCAAAAGCGTGGAAGGAGGATACCTTGATTGTCATACCAAAAGGAAAAGGCATAGAAACTGAGCCGGAATCTTGGAGAGGCATAACACTTAAGAGTTGCCCCCATAACATTTTCTCGGGAATAAGATCAGATAGACTAGAGCATTACCTCGAAACCAGAAACGCAATACCAGAAGAACAACATGGCTTCAGAAGGTCGAAGTCGACCCATACGGCCCTGCGCCAGTTGCTAGCAGAAATTTGGGAAGCTCTATCAGGGACCTAGAAGACAGTTATACGCAATATTTATAGACCTTAAAGCTGCCTTTGAGTTAGCGCCACGAAGTAGGATTATAGAAAAGTTAGCCTTGGAGGGAGTTCCGTATCGCTTACTAACTTTTAAGTACCATTCTTGGGGAGACTACAGTATACATCGACAACCGTATAGGGATTGTGGGAAAAGTAAAGCAAACTACAGGCGTGGCCCAAGGAGACGGACTTAGCCCGTTGCTTTTTTCGGTACTATTGGGAGGGCTACCTAACCGAGTGAGGCAGGGGTGGACCCGAGAGTGGGCAAATGCATTAATGTATGCAGATGATATTGCAATCTATGGAAGAAGTTTATTGAGGGTTAAGCAGGGACTGGAATGGCTAATCGATTATGTGGACGAGATGGGACTTAGTATTAACTGGCAAAAGACAGTAGCAGTAAAATTTCGAAGAGGAGGTCGATTGGCGAAAGACGATAATCTTCGAGCCAGGGGTAATACAGTAAATTTTGTAAATAAATTTACCTATTTAGGAGTCACTATAACATCAAATGGTAGCAGCTTTCGAAAACATATTGAAAGCAGAGTAGGACAAGCCGTTCGAGCGGCAGCAGCAATTAAAAACCCGCAAATGTTGTCAATACATACCGCGTCCGCCCTTTTCAAGATTAAAATAGAACCAAAGCAACATTTGGTGTATCACTTATATGGGAGAAATTAGGGGAGGCAGATCTACAGTTACTAGATAGAGTTCGATTTTTCTTCATGAATCGGGTTTTGGGGTTAGCTAACTCTTGTAGGAATAGAATAGTTCATATATTAGAAGGGGGGGGGGGGGCTCTAATGACATAGGAATTACAAGTAAAACAGGGTTTACCTAAGACGACGGCCTTCGTGGCCTACACTATAAAGTGGGGGGAAAAATTAAAGGATATAGACATAGGAATATACACGACAATAGCGATACAGTACAACCTAGCGAGCAGCCGGATATAAGAAGAGGCATCTAACTACGGCATTTGCAGTCCACGGGTTCCATCACGTGTTATGCAGCACCCAAGGATTCCACAATCCTCAGGAGTGTTGTAGGTGCGCGAGATGCTTAGGCCATTGTGATAGATGCTCCGCCGCAGCATGTCCAGCAGTGCAATCAATAGCTGAACTCGCAAGATGAGGGAAGATCCGGTGACGCAGAAAAACCACTGATTGAGACTGATGTACTTATTTAAAATTTACCCAACCTGGGTGTTAATAAACCATAATAATTAATTATTTATTTTAAATTCACCTTTTTATATTATTTTTGTTCTATTTTAAGCGCATTTTTATTTATTAAACCGTGAAGTGTATACGACAACATAAGCATGCTCACATTAGGCAAACTAGGTAATCAATAAAAGTACTTGTGTGTAGGTGTGATGTAATTTATTTATTTAAATATAGAGCGAGTGTCTGAAGATAGCATATTGTAATCAGTGCTTTCATTTTAAAGATACTACCTTAGCTTGCCCAATAGCATCATCGTATCGAGCTGTCTCTCGTAACATCTAATACTAAATTCCATTCTTACATTGCCATGCGAGAAGACCTTAAAGTCTTAAGCATATTCATTATCATTAGATGTTACGAGAGACTTCTTGCAGAAAAATCGTAAATGTAACGAATGGATATCTCTAAAGAAGTGTGTGGCAGCTTGCGTATAACTACTGATCTTGTTCTTACCGTAATTAGACCAAATCCGTCACGACAATTATCTCTGGTTGCAGCGGGTCTTTGTGCTTAAAAGAGAAGGCCCACGAGAAGGGCACACGTGGCTAGCGAACAGAAAACGGTGGCCAATGCTCCCCAAAAGACACGGTTTGGCTTTTTTAGCACATTCAACAGATAATCTCTGTCTGAAGGTAAATACGCCTAAAATAGATTTATAACAAATTACTGTGTGTGGGTTTTTTAATACAATGAGAACCACATTTTAGAAAGCGACAATATAATAATAATAATAATCGCAACTGGCTGAAGGTTTATGTTATTGCTCATGGATACAAGTTCAATTTTGCGCTTAACAATTAATGCACACAGTATGTGACAATTAAATATTTTGGCCATTTTTTCAACTGACACCTTGTACAGGGCGCTCAAAGGGCACGTCAGGAAGGTGGTTGAACTTTGCAAAGCCCAATACGCCAAGATTGAGTTGACGGAAGGTTCCCGCCACCTAGAGTACGATCTTCGCAAGACACACGCCGCGGCCGATGCTATTAAATTGGCCCTTAAGGAGGGCCGGCTGGAGATGACATCGCGCGCACCGGGAGCGCGAAGAGGCGCGGGCACAGAAGCCTCTTAGTCTGTTGAGCCTGGTGGGATCAGTGTCCGGTGCGCCCCCTATGATCCAGCGGTGGCAATGGAATATCTAAAAACCAAGATCACCACGGCCAAAACAGTGCAAGTCATCGACAGACTCAACGGCATGTACTGGCCACCCGAGGCGCTCCGACTGATTTCTACATCTCCTGAGGGCATTACCGTCTACAGAGAGGTTAGGGCTTTACTTGTGAGCGCGGGAAATGTCTCGGAAGCCCTGCCGGAGCGAGAAAGTTTTCCTTCCTGCCGGCACTGCTAAAATAGCGCCCCCGGGAGGGGCGCAGTCCTGCACGCTAGTGAGGCTTAAGAGAGCCTCGATGGTCCTTCTGAAACTCGGGGTGGCCAACGTCACCTAGTGATTGAAATTATTGGGCATCTCACAAAATGGACGAACTCTCAAGGAAGGTTCATAGGAAGGCCGTAGATCGGACGCTACAGCTGGCAGCTCTTGCTGGCTCCATTTTGACTTCTGTGTTATATATATCCCCCGAGCGTCGGGGGAAAAGCTTGCAACGCGTCCTCGCGGTGCTGGTGGCGCACGCCAACCAGCCCGGTCTCATCGCTGTGCGAGGAGGGTTCCTGTGCTCTACTGGGACCTTGTGCTACCCAGTCCCGCTCTGACCGCCCAGACGAGTTCGAGTCGGAGGGAGTCGGTCTTTCGCGGACGCCCTCAAGGACGTTAGGAGACACCTTGCAGACAAAGGTCTCTCGAGTGCCACAGTGAAGGGGGTAGTCAAAAACACCCAGGGGTGACATGGTCATCAGTGAGACAGCTTCCGGCGTGGATCGCGTGTGCCACCGCTGTGGGTCCACAGCTCACACGATGCGCGCCTATGGTACTCTAACTCCGCAGTGCATAACCTGCAATATAGCTGGCCACAGAGCTGACAGCATGAGGTGTTCAATCTACCGGGCCCAGATACTGCAGATTTGGCGGGAACGTCAGGAGGCACTGAATAAGAAGGAAGCTGCTGCAATCGGAGAAGTCAGCTAACAACCCGGACCTGTCGAATCGGCCTCAGTCACGGCCTCAATACGGGCCCACTCTCATGAGTCCGTGGTAATAACGGGAAATTTCAACGCTTCGAGTGTCGCCTGGGGAGTCGATGCACTTATGAAAGAGGGTCAATGTTGTTAGATTGGATGGCCGAAATGGAACTTTTTTTGGCCAACACCGGCAATGAACCCACTTTTGTGCGGGGGTCCTAGCGGTCGTTCCTAGATCTCACTCTAGCGGATGACGCCTTGCTCTTCGCCATTCAGTGTTGGACGGTTCAGGTCGAAATAGAGTAGATGAGCGACCACCGCTATATCACCTTCAAATTAACCCCAGGAGCCCCCTACCCCTTTTTCATCTCGTCGCACATGGTAAATGGGACACCTTCATAAGGAGGCCTTTATTGCCACGTTCGGTGCAAGATTGGGAACTGCACAAGATACGGGCGTCGATGCAGGGAAACTATCCACCATCATACAAATGGCCTGTCAGATGGCGGGCAGTCCCCCTGACGAGAGCAACGTACTGGATTGCAAGACGACGCCGGCAAGGAGGTGAAGATTCCGTCCTTCTTCCAGCCCAGCGACGGGCGGACGAGTTGCAGAGTAACTGCAGAGACTGCCGACGAACCCTGAAAACTGTCATCAACTTAAGCAAAGGCGGCAGCGTGGCGGGAGTTCGTGGCGGCGGACGAGGCTGACCTGTGGGATCTATCTTATCGGGTGGTCATGGGTAAGCTTCGCCAACCCCTCCCCTTTGCCGCCTTAGAAGACCCTGGAGCAGGTTCAACTGCTTTTTCCTGGCCAGTCTTTGCGCCCGTTGCAGACCTTTATGTTCGCCCAGAGGACATACCACCTGTCACGGTGGATGAGATCTTACGCGCGGGCGAGAGGCTTGCGCCCGGGAAGGCATGGCTCTACGTCATTTAGACCAATTTGTCTACTGGACACAGTATGCAAACTGCTTAAAAATTTAAATCAGAGCGCCTAAATGCAGAGGTCGAGGACTTCACGCTCCGTCGGGTCACCAGTATGGCTTCCGACGGGGCCGGTCAACAATAGATGCACTCCACCGTATCCTGCGAAAGGCAAACCAGGAGACTAAGAAACCTCTGAAAGCCCGGCATTTCGTTCTTCTTATTCTCCATGATGTGAAGAACTCTTTCAATACAGCAAACTGAGGGGTGATTATGATGACGCTGAAGCTTAAAGGTATTTCACCTCACCTCCAGCGGATAATCTATTCTTATTTAAAAGACAGGACGCTCATAACAGGACATAGTCAGCATAGTGTGACAGCCGTCCGTACGCCGACGGCCTTGCCCTTTCGTTACGGCTCGTCTCTAAGAAATGTCTACTGCGGCGCTAGCCGACATATAGGCATGGATGACGGCCCATTACCTACAGCTTGCCCCACAGAAGACGGAGGCAGTTTACTTAATGGGCCGGAAAGTGACACGTGGAATGAACCTGACGCTCGCGGACCACCCTATTCCGATTAAAAGAATTGCCAAGTACCTAGGCGTCATTTTAGATACCTGTTTTACAGGTGCCGCGCATATCAAGCACATCGTGCTAAGGTCAGCAACGCTGCTCAGAATCTGGCCAGGATTCTCCCTCGGGTGGGAGGGGCTACGGACGGGCGTCGCCGGCTGCTAGCCTCCGTCGCGGAGTCGCCGATGTACGCGGCGCCTGCGTAGGCTCACCTAGCCTTACGAACCGCTCGCAACAGACGAGCTCTTCGTGAGGCGCAGCGCGGCATGGCCCTTCGGGTCTGCCGGGCGTACTGCAAGGTGGGTACAGAGGCAGCCCTCGCCCTGGTCTGGGAAAGAAGCGAGCGTGAGACGGATGACGCGACTGACTCCGCGCAAGCTCGAGCGGCAACGTTTGATGCGTGGGGTCACGAATGGGCCACGCCAAGCCCAGGATTGCCCCGGATGAATTGGACCCGGTCGCTTAAACCGAACCATCGGCGTTGGTATGACGTGCCGCCTGGCCGCGGGCCTCTTACATATTTCTCGGTCCAGGCCCTTACGAGCCACGGCCAATTCCAAACTTATATGGTGCGAATTGGGAAGTCGCAGGTGGATGCGTGCACACTCTGCGCGTCGGGGCAGCCTAATGATGTAAACCATTCGGTCTCGTCCTGCTTCGCCCTGGCCCCTGCAGAAGCTCGACGTATTGCTGTGCTGAGAGATCGACACAAGACATTGTCGGTCACACGATGGAGGATGTTGCCGCATGGGCGGCAGGCGTATATTTCTTAGACGCTATTATGCGCGAGAAGACGCGGCTAGAAAACGTTCGCCGCGCGCGTTACGGAGGCACACAGACGCCATTAAGTGGTCGAGATGAGGGTGCCCCGCAAGGGGCTATGCCAACCCAGCCCTCCGTAAGACGACTCGACGCATCCCCTTGGGTTCGTGAGCTGAGGACACAACGAGATCCATGAGAGCCGGTGGAGCACGAGGCTCCCCTCCCATGGTCTCGAAGTAGTGCTCCACAAATCCAAACTCCAGGGGGGTGGGGAGGATTGAGGTTTTTAGTGAGTGACAGGTCCCACACTAGGCGCTGTTGGTTGCCAGTACCAATAGTGCATTAGCGTTTTCATACCTCCCCCCCATATAAAACAAAAATCAATATACACACGCAAAGGTTGCGCGCAAAAAAGCACTAACGTGTGTACCCCGCAGTCCCTTACACTCTCCACATATTCAAAGAGCGGTGGCTTGCCACACTGGTGTAAGTTTTGCGAGTGCCGACGTATGCATACACAGGAGTTACGTTTAGTCGAACAAATGTTCTGTTTTATGTTGCTGCTGGCCCATTGGCGGGCAAAAAACAAACTCGCAAGTTCGACGCAGCCAAACTTCTCATCGGTACTCGCGTATTTGCGGTAGCTGTAGCTACGCGTATATTTGTTGTGTAAGTTAAACCTCCGGTTAGTGACAGCTTACTGTTCACTTTGCGAGCTTAAGCGCTAGATATGGCGCAGCTCCATAAATATGGCGCACTGAGAAAAAGGAGAGTATTTTACTAGGTGGCAACTTGGAAAGCATACTCTGACTCGGCTATTAAATGCCTAAATTGAAGAGCAGAACTCAAAGGCTGCCCGGATCATGGTGGTCGGAAGTCCGTGAGTCTTAAGCCAAAGAAGCAAGTTTCTTGAAAGACCCTTCTAGTCTTTGCTTTCAATGTTACCTGACAATGACACACAGGACACCCGGTCGCTCTTCATATCACTAACTTTAAACCTGGAGGCGTTTAGAGCAAAGTCTGGGTTGAATTCTATATTCAGGGGCAAGCGTCGGAATCATCAGCAAGCAGAAATGCATTACTAAAGCTTTATTCAAGAAGTTGGCTTAACTAACGTCAAGGGCTCTGAAGTTCTTCTTAGTTTGATAAGTCCAGATTACCTATATTCCATACGAGGCTGTTGGCGCTGAGAGAGCGCACGGGTACGGTACAGTCATAGAGAGTCACTTCGACAGGCGAGATTTCGAAATAAACTGCTTCAAGCCAAAAACACCGGCCGCTGGTCCAGCTCTAGCCTGCCCCAGCTGCTTCAAGACAAAAACACCGGCCGCTATGTCAAAACCAGATCTGGAATCAATGAGGACCGCAAATATAGAAAGGTTTGTCCAGTTTGATAAGGTACCGAATAGCTTCATTTAGGCTTATACGGGACAACTTTGCTTTATGTATGTCGCCTAATCACCGGATTGACCGGACATCGACGGAGCAAACGTTAAACATGACCGCGCGGCTGTTTCTGTGAGCTCTTCTACAACAGCTATAATGTAGCCGACACTTGCTGCAGAAGCAAACGACCGCAGAAGCATAGTGATAGGTCATATACTTTAGAGCGAAAAGTGGCAGTGGCAAATTCGCCTTGCGCCTGCAAGAGCATGGACGCGATCATCTCCTTCTTCAACTACTCGAGAAACACTATGTATGCCATTGCCAAGAGATTATACTATGTTTCGTATTCACGAAAATTTCAACAAGTGCTGTTTGACGAGACTAGAGCCACCCACTTAAGTAGCTCCATGAGGCTGCCGGGCATCTTCGTTTTTTTCAGATAAAATTCTCTTTACGGCTGACGCTAAATTGAACAAGAGAAATGGCCGGCGGCTCGGTCACTGCTTTAGAGAGGTGCCTTGGCAGGAACGACTAAGTTTCCTGTCTGGGTGCAACTGCTAAGTGTAGTGTTAAGCAATAGGACGTTGTGCCTCTTCGCTTCTCTGAAAAGAGTGAAATGATCAGAGCGGAGGTTTGCCAACGAGCTATGATGACTGTTGTGAATCTGTGGACGCGTATCGAATGGAAGGCCATACATACGCATTTCAGCAAGACGGCATGCCCGCTTACACGAGCCATTTTGTGCAAACTAGTTGGACGAACATTTGAATTTGTTTTGGCCAAAACACTTTTAACCACCAAACAGCTTAGATATAAATCCTTTGGATTTCTCTGTATGGGGCGTAGTTGAGCGTGACTGACATATCTCTTTACACCCTAACACTTCATCACTGCGCATTGCCACTTTGTCAGCTTTTGAGAAATTATCCCGGGACACCGTGCAACGGATCTGCGCGCAGTTTCCGACCTCGGTTTGATGCGGCTACTGAGGCAAACGGCAATACATAAAATAATCAGTCAGGCGAACAACTGCTAAACACAACGAGTCCAAATTCTTAATTCAAGTGCCCTGCAAAAGTATGATGATTTTACTCAAGACCACAGTGTCTTGATTGAGCTGGCGCACCCCTATATATATCGTAGAGAATGAGCTGAAGTGGATCAGCCCACTCTATACGAGATAGAGTATATTGCCTGTGCACACGTTCTCGGGAGACAATTGTAGCTCCATTTTGATTCCTTAATAATGATGATTGATATTATATACATATATATATAATATATATATATATATATATTATATATATATATATATATATATATATGTTATATATATATATAATATACTCATATAGCACAATTTATGTCCACGTATATATATATTATATATTATATAGTTTGCTTTCACTATCTGGCACATGCCGCCGGTACTATCCGATAAGTATTTAGGCATCTTGCCAGAATTGTATGGCTAGCCGTGTGATAAAACTTATTGGAACCTACGCAACGGCACTAGTTACGTCGGAATGTATAATGTATATATCATTTTTCCTTTAATGTATAATGTCCACACCACTTTTTGCCCTCGTACGGAAAATCTCATTACCAAATATCGCTTAGGTCTACATCGTTACGTGGCGGCGTGGTCTAGGGGACTAGTGCGCTAGTCATGGTTGTCATCTACCGGGTGTCGCCGGTTCGATCCCTGTTGTTGGTCGAATTTTCTTTGAGCGATGCTTATTGAGAATAGATGATAAACCATACCGCTGAGAGTCAGCGGCCATGCTGCCACAAGGACTGTTGGGGAAACCCTAGGTACCTTAACATGTCCGGCCCCTCGGTGCATTGAAGAATACCTCAGGTTATGTGCCAAGCCCGTAGGGGACGGAGTATAGTCTAGAATTAAAAACAACCTCCTTAAAAAAATGTTTTTAATTCTAGGTCTACTTCGATATCTCCGCAGAGCAAATGACATAGAGTGTTTCAAAAAAGAGGATTTTTAGTATAAAAATAGCTATATGAAGATGTAAAAAAGGTAATTTTAATAGAGTAAATAGTTGTGACAATATTTTATTATCTTAGATAACAGCGTCAATCTATGCTGTCTTATAAATGGTTTAACGTACGTATATATATGCATATTGCTACAATAAACATAGACATATAATATGTATTAGCATATGCATATATAATGAAATGATGAAACTTATTTACTTATAAACTTCAACTATAGCATGTGTTATATTTTAGGTAACACTCACCATTTTCCATCCAAATACCGGAAAAATTATTTTCGGGACATTTTCTGTTTTCAAAGGTATCAGCCTTAAATTGATCTGAGCTCGTATTCTCTTGTCAACAGTCAAGCCAGATCTCTAGAAAGACAAATTGCGGGATATTGTGATATGTTCGATGCCCTTAGCTCATAAATTATTTAACTAAAGATAAAAGTCTCAGGTGTTCTACGGTAGAGCTTTAGTAACACACTAAGCACTACTTTTAGTTGTATACAAATTTAAAGTAGAAGAACGATTGATTTAGACCATTAGACCTTGTACCTTAAGCTAACCTTTTAAAATGAGTATTGCCAATAGTATATAAAAGGAATTTGCATGAGCCAACAAATGCTCGCTGTGGCCACTTAGTGAACCGATGGCGGCAGCTGGCTTTATGGTGAAATGTTCACCATTTATATTTTGGTAATCGTAAGTTGCTTCTAGCCCTTCGCCAGACCGTTCGTGCACAGTGGCATGTCTTCAACTGCATTGCAGTATACGCAGAACAGGCCTATGGTTTTCTTTGTGATGGCAACCGTATTCATTCACGGATGTTACACAGCTCCGAGCAATCTTTTCATCATTTATCTAAACTACGGCTGTGCGATAGTTTTTTTTCTACCGTTCTTCTTTTCTGTACAATATTTTTAAAGTTTTGCAGTTTCTCACGTCTTTCTGCTTTTAAGTCCCACGTCATTAACTGCGAGAACTAGTGTTGATATA
>QVRM01003105.1:0-53012 GCA_003439945.1 Dermanyssus gallinae
ACAGCGCATGCATGCTAGAGGAGATATTGGGCTTAAAAGCTAACTACATCGATTGATCCTACGCTATCAACTCCGACGCACCAACAAATCTGGTAAATGGGTATCTTGTAATCCGACAGGACAGAAAGAGGCGAGCATCCTTCAGGCTTGAGAATCTCAGATATAAACTCAACACAGGCTAGTCTTGCTTGTCTTCGAGATTAATCCTTGGATGTATTCACGACCCGACTTATCGGCCTGTTTGACTGCGGCGTTCTGTCCTGCAATCTCCCGTCGATGGGATTGCGCGGTGGTTTGGCCTGTCCATTGTCACGCTGCTCTGTCATACTCGTTGACTGTCAACGCTACGCACTAGAATCTCACCTGCGATACAAAAAAAAAAAGGATGTCCAACCCGAGCATGATGTGTTGGTGGCGTAATATTTTGGTTCCTAGCCACTGAAACTATGAACTATGCATTGTCCCATGGCGTGGTGCATTCGTGTGCGCCTTGCGACAGGAGGCGACACATCACCGTTGCACTATGGTATTTATGAGGTCCGTTATACGAAGCAATGCGAAAGCAAATCCGTGGACGTCAAACGTTGGTTGAGAGTCAGTCTGAAAAAAGGACACTGAAACTAGTTTTCTTCTGTTAAGGTTATACACGAACACCACTCGTTAAGAGACACCAGTGAATTTGAAACAACTAATTGTAACCGTGCACTTTTTCTGGTCTTGTGGCAGACGTGAACAAAACGTACGGCCTCACTGAAGGATTGGGCTTACCCGTCCGCGCAGCAGCGGCAGCATAAAATACGTGCCTCGCCTTTATTTCTTCGAAGTGGAACCTACTCCTTTTAAATGGCTGTCTGTTGCACATGTAACATTACTAAGAGTTCATTCAGTAATAAATGTATTATATGCAAGTTTCAATCAGCGTACGTGGTAGATAAACATAAGTCACTCAAAAAGACCAAACCGTTAGTAAGAATTAAACCGAGTGTGAAAGTAGCGAAAACTTCGTAAACCAAAGCTATCGAAACGGTGCATAGTACTCTAGAGTTCGAGCATATACGAATTTCATTGTACGAGATGTTTTAAGCACAATCATTCCGTATGTGGTTCCGTTGTTGTTAGATGTTTAATCGAGTTTCGAAAATTTGAAATAAAGGGGACGAATCGATGCTAAAACCACATCATAGAGATGTCCAGACTTTCTGAAATAATCTATAAGCTGTATAATGCAATCTCTATATATATATATATATATATATATAATATCTAACTCCCTCGTCGGAGTGAACGACAGGACGATAAGAATATTTTTACGATATAGTTTTACATCTCAGGCATACAAGTATCAATTTAGCCAACCTACGCGTCTGATACGAACAAAACTGCAGCGGTGTGTATTAAAATTCATTGAATCAACTTTCAGTCTAGACGCCGACTTGGACGTGTTGTAGTCTGATAAGTCAAAGTTAAGTAAGTCGGGGCCTGCAGCAAAATGCATATCGACAAAATGATACAGTACCTGCTCGTAGCGTCGGAGAAGTGGATCAGCATGGGCAAAATTTATGGCCGAGCGATTGGGGGTCGTTCAGTTACCGCTTAGGGCGGTTTTAGTTCAATGGCAAAACTTCACTAGTCTCTCGATCGGTTGTGAATTGTGACTGCTAATGTGTATGAATTGGAGATCCTTTACAAAACACATTTTCTTTGCATGACGTTTATCTTTATCACAATGCTTATGCTGCACCCTGTAAATAAGTATATATATATATATATATATATATATGCGTGGGTGTGGCCAGCCAGCTGCATCTGTATTTCCCACGAAAATGAGCCAGAAAGCTGTCCCAGGTAATAGAGTTCTCGCCCAGGTAAGCATGCTGCCTCTCAATTCATGTCGGATATGTCAGTTGAAAATAGCTAATGAAGGGGAGGATTCTATTTTGGGACATTGAGTCGGCATCAATCAGCCTCACTAAGTCGGACAGCGCATACGCAAAGCCTCGACGCAGAAACCAGCATGAGCAACCCTCGAGCCTTTGACGCTATGAGGCCTAACAGCGGAGACCATTCTTTCAACGGTAACAATTACAACTATTCTAGCAAGGCAGCTCTTATTAATTAGCTTGCTGCAAATATTAGTAACGATCGTAGAACAATTAAGGCACATTTTTACACAAAATTGTACGTTCGTATGCACAATTTTAACATATATATATATATATATATATATATATATATATATATATATGGATACCTGGCTTAGCGGCTGCTGTAAGTTGGTGTGTGCATGTACTATGTACAGACATTTAAATTGGTACAGGGTAGGGGGTGGGCCTGTGCCTCTGAGTGTGGTGATCTGCCTCTGGGGTTGCGTACCGCTGATTGCGTTGCGTTCGTCGTCCCATACTCAGCCAGTGAGTCCCGTAAGTTAGACAGATTGTGCGTGCTCGCTTTGCTGACTAAGCGTGAATGGCGGCGACTGCGCTTGCGTGACGACCGTGCTGAGAACCTCAACTGACGAACTGGGCGCGTCCCCCACTGCAAAGGTCGCGCACGCTACGGCCTAGACGGCTTTCGCCACAGCAGAGAGAGGGCCAGGTCCGCCAGATGACCGCCCGGACTAGGTCGCAGCTAGGCCTGCCAGCAAACAACAACAACAGTAACAACAACAACAAGTAAGAACTAGAGACTAGACTGATTTCCGGGCAGGGAAAAGGAAGACCGGTCTAATTTGGTCAGCCACTACGATTGTGGATCTAGCAGCCACAACAACGACAGCGGCTGAAGCTAATGATAAGCGGCATCCCGCAAAGACTGTAAGAGCTACAAAAGAGAGAAAGACAGAGAAACAGAGTAGCTATACACGACTTGCATGCGCAGATTCACATAGTCGCGGGAACACGTCACCTTAGGTCTCACTTAGTATATCTTTGATATCATAATGGATTCATCACAATAGATAATGAAACGCATAATATATTATATATATATTAGGGTTATCACAAAGGTTCTTGCGCGTCCATATCGAGATTAAATATAACAAACATGTTGTAATCTCAGAATTGTATTATTTTTTGGAATTTGCTCATTTTCAATGGCGGTCCTGCAACCAATAATTTGTTTGGTTCCTGTTCTGAAAGGTGTCTATTTGTTAGGAGAAGAAGCGTTCATGTTAATTTAAAAAAAAGAAAAACACTTTAAAACGTATTTTTGCTGTTAAACAATTGCAAGGACTATGGAACGCATTAAGTATTCAAGGAATTCCCAATCTGATAATCCGTATTTTTCTGCAAATTAAGTGAAACTACGTAAGATGGCACATTGTCTTGATAGAGGAGGATTGTTTTCCTGTAACCATATGATTTTGTTCGATCAATTCGTAGTTGACAAATCCAGCACCAAACGCACTAACACTTTTTCAGTAGATGCTTTGCTTTGGTTGAGCCTGAGCAAGGCTTGATGCACAAGAGTAGCAGCGTTTTTGCTTATACTATTTTTTGTAGAAGACCATTTTTCAGTACCAAATCACCTAACCTTTTTCCTAACTAGCGAATAGCCTACTTACAGATCAGATATCATTTTAAGTTTTTACAGTATTCTTAAAACGGCCGACGTCTATTCCAAGTTCTTCTCGTGGCATATGAGTAGTAACTGTGGAATTTTTTCAGCGCATAAAGTGAGGGTAAAGGCCTTTTAAAGATTGGTTTTCGCGTTCGACAAAATCATTTTTATGGAACTAAAACCGGTAGGTCCTTTGCATTGCTAAATTAATGCCAAAACACATCATGCATTTCACTAGGCAGGAAAACTCACAAATTTCACACTGCGTTCAAAATCGCGACCAAATCGATCTATTTGCATGGCATTAACGCTTTTCTCATTGCAGAGTGTCGAGACCTCAAGGAACCGCAATGAGAGAACCAGCGCCCCCATCTGATTGCGGCATCTGACAAAAGCTGCAATGGACGGCAGCGTGCCATACACGCATGGTACGTTGTAATCGCACGACCGTCAACTTCACCGAGCAGGAAATGAGGCGCAGGATTAGCAAACTAAACAGTGTCGCTTATTCCAGTACAAAACAGGGCGCAGTACGGGAAAGCACTTCTGTAACAGAGCGTACTTGCCAAATGTGAAGGCAACAAACATTTCTACGTCTGACATATATGCACCTGGTATGCTAAATACTGTCATACATCTTTCCAGAGACTTAGAGGGACAAGAGGGAACACTGAGGGGAGAGAATTCAAGATATGTGTATATACAGAGATATAGAACGAGAGAGTGAGATAGAGAGAGAGAGAGAGAATGAGATAAGTAAACGTTGAGGATGCCTTCAGTGCGTATTGTCTGTCCCCTGTCTTGCGCCGCTGATTAGCCCGTTGTTATGATTCCTAACATGGAAGACGTCCTGAAAAGCTCCCTGGCCCACCTTCCTCTTCCACCTCTTCTCCTCCTTCTGCTTCCTCTGATCCATGTTGGTGTCGACCTTTATTCCTAATTAGCTAACATAGCTAATTGTTGTGCCAGTCGTGGTGGGCTCCCAGGAGCTCGTGTGTACACAGAGCGCTACAATGTTCCGAAGGGCTATAGCCTTTTCGGGACAACAGTAATGCGGTGTCGTAGCCGATTACAGAGGAGTCGTGTCCCTTCTTACGTAAGCAGGCTCACGACTGGGCGGCTTACGGAGGTAAAGCAACAACAACAACAACAACAAAAACGGCAACAACAGCAACAACAAACAACCCAACGACAACAACCTCCCACCATACGTATTCCGTCCAGTAAAAAGTTAGAAGTAGGAACGGTAGAAGCAGTGTTGTCATTACTCTAGGCAGTTTGGCGACCCACGCTGAAACTGGTAACTATTGTTGTAATGCTCGGTCCATTGAACACAAAAATACCCGTACTATGTGCAATAGTCATTATGCAGATATTCAGCGAATACCAGAAAAACACCAAGGTTTGCTTAACTGCCGACAGCGGTCAATAATCAAGAGTTCGTGGTCGTGCTAAACGGCTACGGCTAGCAAAATCTACGTTCATGCCTAATATCCCCTTGGAGAACCGATAACTTTAAGGACTTTGAGGCGAAACAAATAGCACCCAATATAATCACCGCTTGTGAATGTTCGATGGCAGTCACTGATGGAGGCTTCATAATTTAATGTGGGCACAGACTTCTAGAAAGGCATACACAGTTGGAATGCACTCCCAGCTGCTGCTATAGAAGACAAGACCTCTTGTCATCTGGCCGATTTTTTTTTATTAGAGTTTATTGTAACAGTAATTACATTGAAGGCTTCATCTCAGAAACCCAGAGCGCGTCACATTTGACTGCCTGTCAGCCCTACTCAGGGCAGCTATATATCATTCATTTAGACTATTAATTCAGCATTTCTAACAAATTGTAAGAGTTCCTCTATATATTGGTCTTTCATACGAATAGTAAGTTGGCTTGCATCGACTTGATCAGCAGCTACAGCGTTCATCCCATACTTTCCGCTTAGTATCGTATTTTCTACTTTTATCTAGGACATGCAATATATCATCGTGTACCAAACATGCATCACATAGCGGGCTTTGCGCAACTTTAATGTGGAACCTGGTGCTCTGCCCATCCCTTAGCGCAACGTAGCCTGTGAATAGTAACCGCTTCTCTTCTGGGACAGGACATCATCATCAAGCCTTTTTGCCGTGGTGCAATCTGCATCGTGTCCCTTTTAGTTGTAGTTCCCTGCCTCTCCAAGTTCATAGTGCTTATCTAGGGCTTCTTTCCTAGCTTTCAACACAGTTTACCAAGGGATATTGCTACTTCTCCTTTGTTTGCAAGCAGACTTCGTTTCGCGAGTGCATCAGCCACCTCGTTTCCGTAAATGCCTACATGGGAGGGTGCCTACTGTAGCTCCACAGGTTGGCCTAGATAACTTATAACCTTGATGATAGATTCCACTAGAGATGAGGCGGGTCCTGACGGATCTGCAGCCCGGGTGCTCAAGATGGCGGCACGCGAGTCACTGACGATCACGACCCTTTTATTTGATGGCTCCTTCAGTTCCTGCAGCAATGCTTCAGATATTGCTACCAGCTCGGCCGAAGTTGAACTGCTGCAGTTGACGATATGCTTGCTGATCTCCATGTTGTCGTTGATTCGGAAAGCGCCTGCTCCTCCAGCAGATCCATCCACCGATCCGTCCGTTAAGTATATCTGTGCGCTATCCACTGATATGTTGCATATAGGCATGATACCGCATTCTGACAACACAGCATAGTACATGTCATAGAGAGAAGTCCTAATGCTATTCTACCACACTGAGCAACAGCAGAGTCTATCACTCCATAGTCCTTTTTTGTTAATCGAGACATTGTGCCAAGGGAATAGTTTCATCTTGGTCCTAACAGTGCGACAGCTAGTTTCATCGCCGTGCATTTCCAGTTTTACTAGTTGCATTGTCGACGATCTCAATGTTACCGGCAGGATTTCCCCGCAGAATTCAATGTGGCTCTTGATTTCCCCACTGAACTTGATATCCAGTTTCCATGTGTTACGTTTGACTGTTTCCACAGTTCCATCTGGCTTTTTTATTATAGCGTTGTATTGAACTCATCGCACCTCTGCCACACCTTGATCATGAAGTACACCCGCCACTTCGTCGTCATTTATTTGTGGATGTACGCCCGATACTCTGCCCCAAATGTTTCCGCTATTCTTCAAACAAGGCTTTACCGGTGTCCCTCCCAATGTTTTTAGCCGCTTGATAGTTTTAAAATATTTCTGGCCGATACGTGTTCAGCACATTGACCCAAGTGCGGAACATTGTAGGGAGATTAGAAGGCGAGCAGCATCGAACTCGTCTGCCATTCTGCTTCTGCCTGGTCTACAGAGGCAACACAGGCCGTAACAGCTAGCAACACAACTGACAGTGCGTTTCTCAATTTGAACTTCCTACTGCAACCATGAATAACAGCAACGACAAATAATAGACAGGCAGGCCAAAACTACAAAGCGAGTGACCTCGATTGTACGATTAAAACAACATAAACAGATGATGTGAAATGTGGTAGCCCGGAGGGCACATGAACACCAGCAAATGTCAGTAAATAGGCTGGGAGAACAACTGAAGTTGGTATCAAGCAAAACATCCCGCCAACTTTACTGCTAGGAAGTCGTTTGTTATAAATGAACAAGGAATGTATATATCCGTTGCACAATCAAGTAAGAGCCAGAAGGGGCGGATTATCAAGTAGGGTGTCAGCCATATACTTTTGCCCCCCGTTAGCGTCCGCAAGTAGCCAACCTTCTGCAACTAACTCAACGCTACATTTACATTGTATGTGAAATTCCACAAAAGTTATTGGTCGCAACGTCTGAGTAATCTGAGGCAAGACGAAAACTAGGGTCTACTTTAAAAACTTGCGTCCATAATGTGGGAGTCGCGTTTTTCTCTCAGCTTTGCCAATATATATATATATATATATAGATATATATATATATATATATATATATATATATATATATATATATATATATATATATATATATATACGACGTATTTTGACAGTTTATTCATTAGCATTCCTTGGTTTCAATCAAAATGCTTGTCGTTATGCGGAAATGTAGCTGCTTAATGGAGAAGATTCCGTTAAAAAGCGATCCATCATATTCATAATCTATTACAGCACAGAATAGGTAGGGCTGTCATTCACGCATACATTCTGCACATTCATAGACAAGCTTACATAGTGAAAATTATTATTTAAACTGTCATATTTCTGAGGTATAAACTTGTCAACCACAGCTTCTATAGCGTTACAGACCTCTTACTCCGTGGTGCTCATTATGAATGCAATCTTCCCCATCGCAAAATCGGTAAAAGCGCCCAGTTCATAATCGCAGTCTCTAAACAGTCCTTTGTAATTTGTTGTACGCTTCCCACTAGGTAACCTATGAGCCACTTCCCACCCAGTTATTTCACTAGTACTGTTTTGCAAGACTGGAGTATTCAAGTAATTTCTGTACTTTGACATGCTTCGCTGCCTATTTTAGTTTGGCTAAGCTATGCACTAATAAGGATGCCGTCACATTTAAAACTGCCACATCTCAAGCCACAGTGGTGCTTCATTTATCTCGCCGCTGTCAACGCGTTTCTGCACATCTTTTCGATACCCTTGCAACTCCTCAAAAAAAGATAGCGCGCCTAAAATACGAAAGACTGCAACCTAGACAGGAAGTGTACTTCCTTTAGGCTGTCTTACCGACTTCGCTTCCTAATAAAAATGACAAATTCTGCTTCAACCTTACGTTCCTTGATGCAATAATAATAATAATAATAAGACGCGCGTATTCCACGAAAACTCTCGCTGGTCGCATCTTGTGTTTGTAGGATCAGCAGCGAGACTTGTGGCGACACGGATTTAGCGACGTCAGAACCGAGAATGCATTTGCTTTTACACGTAATTTTATGTTGCTTGTGGAAAGCTAATTTTTGAGCAACAGTGAAGAGACAAATAACTATGTCACGCATGACCCCATACATTTAGACTTTGTTCTATTCCGCATGAAGACATTTCTAAGGCATCGCTATTACTCGTGATATACCCATGTAATCAGCAAGACAGCTAAGCAGCTGTCTAATGAACTAATCTTAAACGTCTTAGAACAGGAAACGTGTTGTATAGTTCTAATTATTCTCACCGTAAAGCCATCACTTAGGCTCGTCTTTCAGACACCGAAAAATACAAGAAGACCAATAGAAAAAGGGATCGGTCTAAATGGATCATCTTAGTAAGCACTACATAGTTGCGGCTATAGATTGTGTAGTCGACATGTTCTAGAAAAGACGGGACGTTGTTATGGGACAAAATCTTGCTCCGGTATATTAAGTATTTTTGTTTAATTCTTGATTGAGCATTGTCCTGCTGTCACACTCATTTTCTGAATAAAACCTATATAGATCCAAAACAAAAACTTAGGTTATGGCAACATTGAAGTGCGAGATTTTCATTCGTATGCCTTAACGGGTAAAGTTATATAATATCTGTACGTGTGAGGTGCTAATTAATAAGGCTGATAAACTGTCTTTCCTTCTTATCAGGAACTGCGCTCTCCTAAACAATTATGGTTTTTACCTAAACATTGTTTGCGCCAAGATCGAGACGGACTTTTTTCATTATTGCGGTAACACTAAATTAATTAGTGTTTTGTGACAGTCGACTATAGTCCGCTCCTGCATTCACATTACCTAAATTGGTGACTGTACCCGATCGGTCTTTAGACTATAACATCGCCCCCGAAAAAATCTTGCCTGAAAAAGTGGTATTTATTTAAATTTAGATTTAACGATATTTTCACAGACTGTTGATGCCTTGAGGTTCATATTTTTCCTTCCGGGCTGACTCTAAGTCAATATTTAGCGTCCACGGAATTGCTTTTGCATTGCTTCGCAAGACGGACCCCCGAAAAGTACAAGTGTACAACGGCGGGTATCGAACCCGTGCACCTATGTGTCTGCTCCGGTCTCAAGGTGCGAAAGGATGCACCCACCACGCCACCATCGGGCTCGACTGAATTTCATCCTGAGCTGACCCAACAACTCTACGAGTGGCAGCAGCTTTGGTCTGTCATATGGAACAGCTCCTGAGACATTCTATTGCGCAAACTATTGGGTCAGCCGCTGGGAGAGGAGAAGAGTATTTGCTAGATCTTTGGCGGGAGTTTCGTGAGCTTTACGGTTCGTATTCTCTACTAACAGATTTCGAACTGCAGTGCACAATTTGCAGTGACTATTGTCTAAATGTGGCAACTGCCGCGGGTATTTATAGCTACAATGCGGTTAAATTAACGCAACGCTGGTCACCTAAAGCTAGTTTGTTGAGTAGTCGTTTGTCATTGTTTACGTCGTTCGACACCGCCAGAGTGTGCTCATAGACTACGCCGTATTCTATACACGAAGTTTCGTTCTCTTGTTAGACCAGTGTTCTGCACTAAAAACGCATAGAGCATTAGAAGGCTAAAATACTGCTTGTATAGCGTTATGCTAAGAGACAGATGTGAACTGTTTGACATTAGGGGCTGCTACCCTTAGGTATCTAGCGGAGAAAACTAAACGCTAACCGCAATTTATTTATTTACTATAAGTAAATAGCTAATATTATAGCTATTTATCTATAATAATTTAATATATATTATTTGTTAGAACGCGACAACAAACGTAACACAGGAGCCATGAACCAGCCGAGTTTCAGATAATTAAGTAAGTCGTTTTCTCATTTTGACCTCTTGCTTCGTATCCTTAGCAACACTGTTGTTGTAGGTGTTACACCTGCGGTCAGCAACCCCCATCAAACAGCTCATGTTTAACAGCTCAGCTTTACGTTTCGAATCCAATATAACAGAATTGGCCCTAGTGATTCTGACCCGGCCGTCGGTGCGATGATTGCACCGTCATGTGTATAATTAACAAACAACATTTAGCGCGGACATGAGCAACACATTTTCAGTCGACAAAAAGTAAGCGTTATTGGCACACTTTTTAGTAACGGTGAAAGTAGTAGTAATAGACGCAGTTAAAATATAAGAATCTAGGTGGCAGAATGCGAAAGATACGTGTAGGACAATTTAGTAATTTGTCCTACATGAGATTTCCACCAGGTTCTGCATTTCACCAGCCAAATCCCTCGGAATTTCAATAACATATCTCTTGTTGCTGTAACGTTGAGGAAATTTCTCTTTCTATGAACCTATCGAAGCGTTAGTTCGATTAATGTATACGTTGTAGAGTATTCAGTGCATCATCGCATTTTTGCTTGTCTGATATTTTCAGCTTATTCACCGCAGAATCTAGCTAATTAGTATTGGGTCTGTATAGGCGTTGTCTAACATGCAGTATAGAAAAAGCACTTTTTCACTAGTTCAAGGATAAATATACACCGAATCGCCAACATGTTTATATGTACCACCATTAAGCTAGTACTATTCGACGAATAAACGTTGCAAAATCAGTCCGATTAGTTTCTTAACATCGTTGCACTCTTAGATACACGCAGATCGACGCAGTTGTCGGACGATCTGGTCTTTGCACCATGCCAAAGGGTATTATTACCCAAGGAAGTGGGAACAAGAAAGGGCGGGGAGGGGGGGCGGTGGGTGAGAGAAAGAGGTCACGTCCGTGCTGCGCTCCGAAAACTCAATGGTAAGCTTTCGGAATTGGCCAGCCAGACAGAGGAGGTTGCTGTGAGGGGCGCGCGGGTCTGAATTAGCAACCTCCGGATTCGGGCAAAGAAGATCCTGTAACACAGCAGTCATCTGCCAGTTGTAAGCCAGCAGGTAGTAGCCTTGCTGCCGGCTGTCTTTCGCAATTGTCAACACCCGCCCATGGGTGTAGTAGTGATCAAAACCTGAAAGACCGGTCGTGCCCAACTTTTCTTGAGGAGTGGTCCCCGGGGGTGGCTGGGGGGGGGGGGGGGGAGGCGACGGAAGGGGAATCACCGGTTGGGGCAGCGAGCAAAAAAAATTTCAATGGCGTTCGACTGCTCCTTGTTGTCGGTGTCTAACGTCGCAAGTAAGTTTAGCCACGAGCTTCCGGAATCGATGCCCGCCCAGTGTGCGAGATCTTTAGCACACCGCGCGCAAACTTCGCGCGGCTTGTGGCAATAGCGGGGCGATAGCGGTAGCGCGAAGTTTTTGCCCTCGCGCGATCTAGTTAAAAGTTAGTGTTTACTTAATTAAGGTCCCCGCGCTCCATCCCCCCCCCCCCCCCCCGTGAAAATCCCCTCTTTGCAAGGCCTGCATGCTCTGACCGACGAGGTCGAAGACAGCCCGGTTTTGAGCTCTAGCTAAGTGTCGTTTCGAAAATTCCTCAAACAACAGCTGCGCGAATTAGCCCACTCCTACGCACTATAACGTGCAGGTCTGTTTAAGGCCGAAAAAAAACCTGAATCTCGTTCGTTGCTGGCTGGCAGGACGCTGCGCAAGCGACGCGAGACTGGTGCTGTTCAGACTTGCTACGTGGGTCGTACTTGGACGTAACGGCACCGGTTAGAGCTTTACTCTAGACACGACTCGAAACGAGACGAAGCTTTAAGGTTACGATGAAAAGCCTGCTCGCCCAGCCGGTGGCCGAGGTATTTTGAACAAACGGCAAGCAAATCATCTCGTTAGACGGCTCACACATTCTTGCCCCGCCGTCCACAGGGTTCGGCCGTCCGAGCCTCCAGTCGTCGACCTTTGTGCTCTAGCCCCCTCATTACTGACCACTACGTCTAGATATCCCGCCTCGTGGCTCCGGAAAAGGTAGGTGTCTCTTTTCCGGGCACACACACACGCAGGGAAGCAGTGACGCCATCTTCCACATCTTTTGCCGGTACACTACCTCGAAGTAAAAATGATGACCTGTAAAAATAGAGACTTGCCTGCAGAGACACGAAGTAAACTCCTTGGCACGCGAGAACACGCACGATACTGGGGACTGGTACTGTTATATATCCGCTTACTCCTAGGTAAACATAGACACTCTGCAAACTTTTGTTTGTTGTATTTTTCTTATCTAGAAAATAATATTTCCAATGCCGCTGAACTATAGTCGCTTAATGCTTAATCTAATAAAAACAGTGGGCAAAAGGTTTTTATTGGGTCAGTATGAATAATAGAGTATCGATGCGAAAAAGTATAAAAGTATCTTCCGGTTAATGCATTATGGCTGTATTATTGCGGCGTTAGTTTAGATTCAAACTTTTTTTAAACTGAGCACAAAAAACTATGTGTTGTTACTTGAAAACAACCAACGCACAACAAAATCAGCGATTTTTTTATTTGCTACTGTTTGCAAATGTATTTTTTGTAAACTTAGTTTAAGAGAAAATAGAGGGAAGTTGAATTTTATCCGCAGCATAGGTATACCCTTATGTTTTTACCTAAGCCCCGACTACTATGTCGCTAGTCCATGGTTGGCATTCTTAGAACGAGTGAGTATTTGAAACTGAGCTGATGTTACCTCACCGGATGTCAATATTGTTTCTCTTCGAGGTTCACAATTAAAAAAAAATCGTTTGATTGTCGTGCAAGCACGGTCTTATCTGGATGAGGATTTGGCGTAGTGTTGAAGTTTGTTTTGCTTGGCGAGCGTACCTGAGCGTTATTTAAACGCTTAAAAAACGGGCTGACCCTCAGTCAATATTTAATGTCCACGGGTTTATTTTCGCATGGCTTAATGAGATGGACCCCATAAATACAAATGTGCAACGGTGGGGATCGAACACGGTTACCTATTTGTCTCTTTCGGTCGCAAGTAGCAGGCGAATGCACCACGCCACAAGGCTGGACGTCATTAATATGCTAGGAAAGCAGTACTTCACAGACAGGGGTTTTGTCAGATGGCAAATGAGGAACTTGCCAGTCCACATGTGCGCTTTTTATTCAGGGGTTACCCAACACTCAAAGACAACTTGAATCATTTAAGATTGATGCAGAAGCATAATTTGAAGGAAACCCAAAATAGTTGAGATAATACAAATAAAAAGTTAAAGGATGACCCAAAAATTTGAGATATATGTCAGTCACAACAGATCATTGGGGAACCCGTTGGCACCTTAGCAGCAATCTCGAAATCGAAGAAGTGACATCGGCCAACCCACTACACCATTAATGTCAATAAAACGGCGAAATCCCCTATTAATCGCCGCATTGCACACCCGTAAACAACGAGATAATTTCAATTTTCTTCATATGCAATGTGAGTACAAACATTGTCTTTCGAAACACTTAATTCTATAAATAAATGTAAGAGACATTGTTTAATGGACTAACTGGAAAATGCCATACCGACACACGCACCCTACTGCAGAAAGCTTGTCAACAAGTATGGACCAGTGGTGTGCGGCTCCAACCCACTAAAAAACAGTCAAGTCCCTATCCCCGCATATGATCGGTAAATGCATACGCATAGCTTCAAACGATCGTAGGGGGAGTTGCTTAGAAACCTAGCTATCCCGGGACACTTCGCGGACCTTGTCATGTAAAACGGGGGTTCTTCTTATTGACGCGCAATCGCGATAATCTCCATAGCACAAGCAATACGCGTCCAGTTTTCACATGGTAATAAGCTTTGTGAGCATTTTTTGAGTGCCATCGTTAGCTCTAGGCAGTCGCGCACACTGTACGACCCGTGGCGGGCACCACAGCACTGTGTGTTTGTCTTTGCGAAATGGCAATGTGGCTTTCTCAGTCCTAAATAGGTACGACTGAAAATCACCGTATCCAGTGAAGACCTGAAGGCCATGTAGAATCTGGCCGGCTGGTTGTTTGTTATCAGCCGGGTTTTTTTTGTGCAAGATCCTAGTAGCCATTTGTGCTGCCAGACATATGTGGGTTGTGTCCCGTAGCTGTATGTCCAGGTGCATTATGTGACGGCGGGCAGTATGAACAAGCTTAATGTCATGAGCGTCTATGACAGTGATATGATATATGTAAGTATCGAGGTAGTGATACGAGCGAGGACACTTTCTTGGCCCAAACTTGTTCGAAGCAACACGTTAAACCACCCACCTTTCTTTTGCGATAAGTAGTAGTTCTGAAGCCTTACATTCGCAGTATATGACGACTCTATTACACAAGTCTCGCCTGAGTTTGTATGTTTTGCCCTGGTGCTTTTTGACCAGCAGAGCCTGAGGGCCTGCTAGCGCAATCTCCTCGATCCACCAGTACTTGCGTGAGGACGGTCGGCAGCGCATGAACCACCGCCGCGCGTTAGCTACCATTGGGCGCATCGGCGCCGTACACGTGCATTGCGCGGCGATAGGCACGCCGGGTGGCGAACATCTGTGTTGGGCGGTGGCAGGTGCTAGCCCTTACAGCCTTATACGCATACTAAATGCTGGGAGCTCGCCTGTCTAATAGGGGCCAATAGAGCTTTCCGGCAGCGTTTGAGCAAGAGAGCGGACTACAGGGCTGCCGTTTCGACACCTAGGTCTAGACTTGCGGACGGCTTTGTTCTGCAACTCTACTCCAATCATTCGGATAGGTAGGTATGACAATTACGGGCTTAAGGGAGGCGCTGACGCAGAAACGGGCTATAACAACGCAGCAGCGGGCCAAACAGAGTTTTCGAGGGTCAATAAAATTTTAGCGCATAACAATTCGAAAACTCTCGCTCTACTTTTTCGTCATCGTCCCTCATATGTCTGCTCAATACTATAAGAAATTTGTTGGAGAATGCAACGAGAATCCGGATAGCTTGCACGGAACAGCATGCTTAACTCATCCCGCTTTACTTGCAAAATACGGTTAATATAGAGAGTTGGCTGGTAATAATGGTATATGGAAAAAATATCTCCAAACATGCGATGGATTCTTTCCTTGTATTTCGACACGAGCTCGCTTTTGGCAAACGATAAGGTACACCCCGTCACGGCGTCACCGGGTTCTCTCCTCGGGCCCGACTGCGTAGAGATAATCCGGCTGACTATTACACGCAAAGGGAGGCAAAATACCTGGCAGTAACGAAGGACGAACATAGCCCTCGCCGCTAAGAGGCGTTCCGCCTCTTCTGTTGGTGTTGATTGGGCCCCATGTGGATATGGCAGCATTAAAATCTCCGGAATAGACTAGCGATGGCAGCTAGTAGCTCCTACCTTACCACTCTACGTCAAGCAGCATATTCATAAGTCCTTCAAGTGTCCCGTTGAAGCTGTTATAGCACGATAAAAACTGGCCAATTCCCTCGATGTCTATGACTTACCTTGCAGTAGCAGTTTAAGGTGCGCCGAATTATGCAAGTGTTTTTGCGGTCGCCCACCGCCTACGTCGATATCTTTTGTTTAGCCATTTTACCGCCACTGGTGAGATTGCCGTTCGTCTTCTCGTCGCTATCTCTTCAACACTGGATGAGATGCACGACTTCTGTTACAGTTCATTTGAATTACATTAAGTCCCGATATTATTGTTTTAAGACTTAGCCGCCCGCGGGGATATTGCCGGTGGCCGCATAATTCTTTTTTGCGAGGGTACCTTGTAACTCTTGTTGTTCTCAGCAGACGTGTTAACCGTGTGGTTTGGCCTATCTAGGGCGTTATGCTTTGGGGATTCCGGGTAAGGTATCGGTTCTGGGAGGGCTAAGGTGTTAACCTCACGCACGGGGGCTGAGCGGGAACCTAAGTTGCCCAATTGACCTTTGGCCTCTGTTATCTTGGACTAGCAGTTTGGTAAGGCAGAAGAGTTGGCTGAGTATCCAGTAACTTTGTAGTTATAGCACGAGGGAACCTTCGTGCTTTCGTGCAAATATATTTCTATAAACCTGCGCCTTGTTGACACACCCTGGTTTCTCTAATTGTCAATCGCATATCGCCGCTAGCTAAGCGTTGGGCCCCGTAACCTTCTCCTCACTGTATTTTGTCGGGAGGACCATGCTACCGAGACGCTTGGGCATGTCAGCGTAGGAGACACCCTCCTTTCTTTGAACAAGAATCAAGTTGCCACTTGGTGCTCCTCCTAGTTCCCCTCGCCTATATGTCTTCCCGCTTTCTCTTTATGTAACAGCTATCTGGACCTTGTGTTTTTGTGTGATGCATTAGCCCTTGCACCTTATTGAGCTCATCGCCCTGGCTTAACCCTAGCTCGTTTTGTAGCAAAATATGGGCTTCGTTTCATGTAGCGGGTCTGCTTTTTGGTGTACGGTTTTCGCCTTGCAGCCGCTTTCTCAGTCATCTCGCCATCTTCCTACTGTGCAGAGTCCTTCAGTGAATGAATTACCACCGAGCCGCGTGTGGTGGGAAGCCTGTCATCGACCGTCTCTTAAATTAGACGCGACAGCACCGCACCGACTTCTTCCTCGGTTCCTCTGCCATACCTTGAATCTGGACTGCCTTATTTCTCCAAGTGACAGAGTGGGCCGAGTAATTCTCCTATCTTATAAGAAACAGAAGGCCTCGGAATGCTCGTTTTGAGGTAGCATACGTTACTGTACGTACCATCTGGTCTTTCCTGTAACAAAAGGTACTTCAGATTGTCTGCAAATTCGCAGCGTGAGATCAAATAGTTTATGACTTCTATTTGACGAGTGTTTTTATCGGTCTGTGCTTTGCAAATCGCCGCCGTTTATCGGCACGTCCTACTTTCTCTGGGTCCCTTGGTAGCAATTAGTCTTTCCATAGTATTCTTCAATAAAATTATTCTTTGTGTTTGACTCAATTTTGATATATTTCCTCCATCGGCTCCATCATTGGCACACGGGCGAATTTTTGTTATCTCCCTTCTTGAGTTCTAATTCAGGGTCTGCATGGTCCGCCATTTCTGGCTGACCGTCTTGGGTTTTGCCCAGCTAAATGCCCTGGTCTCTTTCCGGGTGGAAGCCTTGTCTGGTTGAACGACCTATTTCTTGTCCGGCTTCTTGCGCGGAGGGCTATGGCCCACGAATTTTTTGTTAGCCTTCGAGAAGCACTGAATGTTAAAATAAAAGAGTAAACTTAAAAACAATATGTGAAATAGGATAACCCTGACTTTAAACCACGGATCTTAGATTTATAAACTGGGATGTTGGCTACTTAGCTCCGAAACTACCTTCTAGGTGAGAGGCATACCCTGCGACAGCTCTGCTTATGCCGATGTTGCAGACCTCTTTAGCATATAGTCCCTTCACAAGAAGCAGAAGGCAATATAAACACGTAACGTTGCTAAGTTGGAAAACCAAAAAGTAAACTCGTTCATCGCGTTCTGGCTACCACTACAGCCTAGCAGCTATTCTCCTGAAATTAAAAGGGCATAAGGCGTACCAATCTTCCTTTTGCGAAGAGCGCTAAGGTGGACACCGGAGGTGAAATATTTCATTTATACATAGAAATTCACCTTAGGGAAATTCACCTATAAATGGTACTGGCTTATAAGAGGTTTTATGCTGCATCCATTAGAACTGGGCAAGAAGACGTGGCTTAGCTTAACGAGATTTGATCTCATATATAGCATTGCCTTAAAATATTAAAAGCCTTGTGCTGATTTTAATTATGTTAAGATGTTGGCTAAAAGGTTTGGAAACAGTAGTTTGTTTGGTGCCATTATATATATTAAGAATGCAATAGAATTGGTAAAGTTTCACATGGAATTGTGTATCCTTCTAAAAAGTTGACCGCAATATATATATATATATATATATATATATATATATATATATATATATATATATATTCTTAGCCCAGAAATGCAAATAAGGGTCGTATAGTATAGGGCTATTATAGATTGATACGTAATGAAAGAAATCTCTTGTTTTTTTCGTTAAGAATATATGCTGTTTCTTTAGACCGTTTCTTTAAGGTCTTAGTTATACCCTAATTAGGACGTCGCGTGCCAAAGATACTTTAAATACTATCTTAGTGATTTCAGTAGTATACAGGAATATATATAATAGTGGAATACTATCTCAGAGCTAGATATCCTACTATCTCAGAGCATGATCGTAACGAGCAAGTTATTGCCGACACTTATTTTTGCTTAATTCCGTGGATTTGTCTTGGGTGAATCATATAGTTGTTTGCGAAGTCTTTAAGAAAACTTGACATACGTTGTATTCCCGTCACATGAACACACATGCACTGTACTATGTCGGCTTAAAGAGATCATTTCTACTAACACCGTGTAGTTAGATGGAGAATGCTCATGGTTTTAAACTGTGATATTTGATTTAAGTGTGTCGTTTTTATAAACATCGTTACGTTACGACCGTTAGTGAACCTACAAAAATAAGACGTCACACTAGCTGAAAGCCGCAGCGAGGTTTATCTATACTTATACACAGGAAGTTGCCACAATCTAAACATAAGGCAAGATAGCAAGATAAGCTTCTTGATATGTTCGAGGACCATTTGTATGAGAATGATACGTTTGAGCACTATATGTATTTATGGAGGGACTTATGGACGATGTTTAACGCTGCGACTCTTGCAAGCTTTGTGTACTAAATGCACATGGTTTGCGCTATATCTACGAATCGGATGATGATAGACGGAAAATAACAATTCCGTTTTAAGCTGATAGTGTGTGACAACAATGTGTTGCAAACCTTCAAAGAACGTTGTTGCTAAATCGTCTGGATGGCCTTCATAAGCTCCCATGTAGTACAAATGGCGCATCGTTGAAAGTAGTAAAAATCGGCGTTGATTTGATTTATTTACAATTATAACTAACAAATTCACACTAACGAACACTATGAAAAATTCAAGTATTTTGTAGAAAAACTCAATTTCTGCAGATGTAGTGATATTGTGACTATGTATAGAGCACTTTCCGTCTCTCAGAAAAGAGTACGCGTTGTACTTTTCGCACGGCTTATACGTATGTTGTCGATGTCATGTTTGCTTCTAACTTTCTTGCCCTATCTCTCTTTATACATATCTGTATGAGTATAAACATATATATATATATATATATATATATATATATATCAATATATCTATATATGTATATATATATATAAGCCGAGTGAGATAGACAGACAGATATACCGAAGCAAGACGATACGAAAACATCGGCATGGGACTATGTTGTACGCGAAGCACCATTTCTAAATCCCAGCCCTTCCTCTATTTACAACTGCCGTCCGACCGACGTACGCAGAGCCGGCAGTGGATCGTAATAGCTTTACTCCGAGCCAATATCAGCTCGCACGGAGAGCGGAAATGAAATTTCGACACAGTTTCACGCAGTGTTGGCCGAGAGACGGCTAACGCAGGAACAGCAGCAGCAACAGCAGATCAAGAAGAAGAAGAAGGGGAAGAAGAAGTCGCACTAGGGTGAGCGGTAAACTTCCGTTGCCCCGCAACAGACACCCCACAGTGCCCCCCCCCCCCGCCCCACCGACTACTACTAGTTTCACGACGACAGATCGTACTTACTGAGTAGAGACAAGCACTGCGAGCACCCTACTTAAGTATTAGGAAAAAAAAAGAAGATGGAAGAAATGAGCCAGCACACAAACAACAAGCAGATATTAACAGCAGTACTGTAGACGCCGCCGCTATATGGCTGTGTCTGTGTTTAGATGAGTACGTCGGCATAAATACATATATATATATATATATATATGCATAAGTACCATTTAGGCTAATGAATTTGACTTTTACGATTAAAAAAAATTGAGCTAGGGCCGCCGATATACTAGCTTTATATACAGGTAGTTCAACAAGTTCTTAAAATGAAAACCAAGAATTTTCCAAATCTTGTTTTTAATTTTTTCTTATTCGATATACTCCCCGAGAAGCTCAATACACTTTTCCCACCGAGATTTCAGAGCATTTATACCTCTTGAGTAGAATTCCGCTTCTTTAGACTGAAAATAGGCATCGACAGCAGCCTTAACCTCTTCATTGCTGGAAAAACGCTTTCCACCGAGACTATTCTTCAAATGTCCGAAGAGGAAATAATCAGAGGTGGCCAGGTCTGGAGAATAGGAAGGTTGTTCAATAAGTTCGAACCTCAGTTAGGCCAGTTTTGCCGTTGCTTGCCGCGACTTGTGTGCGGGAGCATTGTCCTGGTGAAACAGGACAACCTTCTGCTGCAAAGCGGGCCGTTTCACGATGAGTTCTTGCTTCAGGCAGTCCAACAGTCTTGCATAATATTCTCCCGTGATCGTTTTACCGCTCTCAAGGTAGTCGACCAGAATTATTCCACGTTGGTCCCAAAAAACCGTTTTGAACGTAGTTCATCCCGGTGCTCCTGCGACCTCTTTTTAACTCATTAATCCAGTTGGAAACAGTGGAAAAACATGGCGCAGAGTCACCGTACACCTCGTCTAACTCAGTTTTCACTTGGGTCGCATTCCAACCTTTGAAATAAAATGCTTGATAACCACTCGAAACTCTTTTTTCTCCATTTTTCAAAATCACGCCGATACGTTGCACGGGAAAAGCGATCAAACGAAATCGCAACGGCCAATCACCATAATATTTTGACTGCTGGCAGTCGAAAAGTTGCCGTTTCCAATAACGGTGAAAGCGCGCCAAAATTCGAATTCTGAAAAGCTCATTTTAAGAACTTGTTGAACTACCTGTATATATATGTAGGGTGCGAGCGGCAGAGCTTATCTATGTTATGTTATATTTATTTTGTGTCTTTGAAAATGCAATTGTCTTATATGAACGTTATCTAGATGAGAGGATTTAAACTGCCTGGGAAATATGTATGTATATATATGCTTTGCAAACGCGTGGTCAACACGTAAGCCTCTCTCTCTATATATATATATATATATATATAGCAAGAAGACCGCTTCAAAATTAATCCCTAAACAAAGTTAGCAGCGCTGGCTCGACTTGCTGAAAACGCATCAATTTTTGCTACTCTCTACAAACTATCATGATCAGCATTATCATCCACATTCACTAATCCATCGATATTGCTTCGTTTCGAGCTCGTACTTTCTGGAAGTTTTTATTCTGCGCTGAGGTTTAGAGGGACATGGTCAACACCTTTGTCTATATATATTAGACTTTCGTAACGCCTGACGGTAATGTCTGCGCCGTTGGCAGCTAGTGGCGACTTGTGTGAAACTTAGAAACCTACCAAATCCGGATTACTCTCCATTTTTTCGGGCTTAGAATTGCTTGGAATTTCCTCTTAGCCAAAGCCTTACAAACATCTACCGGAAGTTTCAACTGATTTTTACGCACATGAGATGTTTTTACTTGGTTTTACGTGGCGGTATGATAGTTGTTTAGCATATAGTAGTAGCTACGCTATTTCTAAAAGTTTAGACATGGTACGTGGAGGTAGGCTTGAAACTTTAGTTGCTTTTTGATGCCGCCTGATATATATGCGTATTTTTCGTCTACGACCGACGACCCACACAGTGAGTGCGCGTAGAATAGTTGACTTCTCTCTGAACGTATCACGTTCTCGTCTTACATCATTAAAACTTTTTCTTCCCTAACTTTCGTAGTGCACTAAGTAGCGAGTCTCAGAGTGTATGCCTATTATTGATTGACGTACTCTGCCGGTAGCTACGAGAACCGACTTCGCGCAACGGCGGCTTCCACTATGATTCGTTTGCGACAATTTCGCAACACTGCTGCATCATCGTTTGATTTCGTGGTGTTGGCTTCGGGTACAAACGCAAGTAGCTTTGGATACAAATCCTCTCAGGCTCAAGCTATAACACATCCACTAACTTGTATCATGTTATAAAACAAAATTAAACGAACCGAATGGGCATTTACGCGAAGGCGAATCGCTAATGAGAAGTAGGGTTTAGACCCGGCTAAAACTTATCAATGCTCGGTAATATTTGCAATATGCGAGGAAAAAAGCCTGGATTGAGCTAGATTCGGTCCTATGCATGGCAATGCCCCCGTTTTTTTTACGTCAAGACGTTGTTTGGTTACGGTAAGACGCTGAGAAACGGTTTAACGAAGTTCTGCCGGCTCCATCCATGTAGCAGGAGGGCTGCTTTCTCCGTCGCTCATGATAAACTACGTTTGCTCCATGCTTGAGAATAGTCGAAGTAGTTCTACCGGCACAGCAACATTATTTGATTTTTCTTTTCATGTCCAAAGATGCCACAAACTCTAGCGCTAGGGATCGTGCAAGACCATAGACCAGTCTTGAAGTGGGTCATCGCAGTCGTCTTAGCGTCATCAAATGCACGGGCCCCACAACGCCAGCTCTTACGGCCTTCCCCCCGGCCCCGCCTATGGCCAACACATTTGAACCCGGTATAAACAGTGCTACCCGGCAACTACAGATAACGCCTCCGTCAACGAGACAAGGTTCCGCCCTGTAATACCGCTGAAACAAGTGACCTCTTTTATTATTAGTACCTAGTACCCACAAGTCCACCGAAGCTGCGCGTACACGACTAAGAAGTGTGTCCAGTGCAAGCCAACGCTGCAATCCCGTTTTTATACTGAGGAGTTACGGGAAAATAGATACATATGAACATTACTATCAGTGTATATATCTCTCTCTCTATTCCTTTCTCGACTGGAAACTGTGTTTGCAATTCAAATCATTCAAATCAAAAGACTATAGGATATGTGTCTGCTGGATGTGAGATTAAGGAATGAAGTCATTCCTATACGAAATCGTTCAATAGAGCAAAATTCTATTTTCTCGTTACCTTGAGTCGAGTATCTACACCTAACAAGTGTGTTTTTTGCGGTTTTCGAGTGATCCTCTCAAAAGGCTATGTAGTAAACAGGGATGAGTAGATTTGTCAAGTTTAGCCGAATCGAACTGCTACGGTTGCAAAACTGAGTGTAATCATAGCAAAGAGCTGTCCTGAGATAGCTTAAGCAAGGTTGTTGAGCGTGTTCTCCTCACCCATCTCGCAAAGGAATAGCATAGTAACCCGTCTTAAGGAACACGCCAGCACATTCAGGTATCCCTAGGCGAAATTTTCTCTATAAGGCTTCACATACCAGGTTCATTCACTCTAGCAAATACACTCGTAGCAGCTACGATCTTTTCAGTACGCCAATCCTTCAAGTCGGGCCCGGGGGCGTGCAGGGTGCACTCGCGTGCGCCTCCTGACGGAAGGAGACACATGAGCGCACGAATTCAAGCCGCCCATTGTTAGTATTTATGGGGTCCGTCTTGCGAAGCAATGCGAAAGCAGTGAGTAGGTACTTCGCAAAACTTTGATGGCTTCTGATGTGCTCAAGCACAAGTGTGGGGGATCTATTTCGTGTGCTCAATCATGTCAGGGGTGTATAAACAAACATACTCGGTCGTGTCGCCGTCAGACAGATTTGTTATTAAAAGTTTTGCTTAAAAGTGCAACATTTCTGAATAAAAGAAGTAAAATAAATTAAGCAAGGTTCTACTTGAAAGAATTAACGAAACAAGCTTGCGCAAACGTCACATATGGTTATATCCGGAAAAAAATATATTTTCTGGCCCTCTGAAGCGATTACATGATATACACTGCAGGCCGTGATTCGTTTTAATTATTAGTAAGCTACTCTTTCAGAAACGCTTAATTTTTTTTCATCTAAACCATCAGAGATAAATGTATTTAATTAGACCTCGACTAAGCGTTAGTAGTTGCAGGCAAGATTTTATCATATCCGCACTGTGATTTCAGAAATATCAGTATATTCCACACAAAGTAGTTTGCGCAGCGATAGATCCATTGGAGCATTACAGTAGAAATAGTTGTAAGAGTGGCTAAAGCAGTAATTAACCAGGGGGTAGTGGCAGGTAGCTGGTTGGGCGCTATACTGGCTATGGCATCTGGAGTGCAAGCCCGATCGCAGGCTCAATTTTCCAGGCCTACAATGAGTCACTTAATTCTTGCTGTGCAACATGTCAGAGGTGTATGAAAGAAAAGATGAAAACATTTTACACGTGGCGCACTCGGGTTGTGTGCGTGGTCATTCTCTCACACACACACATGTATTGCACAATGTATAGTCTTTTTGTAGAGACTTGGCATATATGCAACGTCTTTTTAATAAGGAAAGTTAACACTTACTCCTTTCGGTCGAAAATAATTATACAGCCATTATATATAAAAAGCTTGCTGTAATACAAAAGAGAGAACATACACGGTAGAGTGCCTTTGCCGCGACTGGTAGCAGAAAAGTAAGTATTATATCTAAACTCTCCTCTAATGTATCAGAGACGGCGGAGGCAAGCTTGCCTTGGTAATGCTGGTTTATGGTGCGCGACTCCAATTGAGTTGAAATTTGCTATGCTAGGCTGAATCTTATCCATGCAAAGCGGGTCACAAGCAGGCGCTCATATCAAACTACTCGGACGGAGTACATATAGTATTCGTGGCTTGTCAGATTTGACTAGTAGAACGTTGATCGATTCAAGTTCTCTAGATAGCATGCATCGGAGCGTGCTTCATCGTGAGTCCGCCCACGGAACACAGCATTCCCAGGCAAACATTTGCCATACCTTGCCATATCATACCACCTTGGAATACGACATTATCGATGTATCGATAGCTACCTCACTTCATTACTGAGGGCAGGAAGGAGTAAGGATACGGGCACACAGTGTGTTCGTGGGCTATTTGCTATACGCAAACTACGATACAGTCCACGCATTCTTTCCGTATTGGCGTTACAAGTGCGAACGAATTTCGACAACAGCAACAACAACAGCACACCTTATCGCCACCAACAATGCTAGCGGTAAAGCACAACCGAATATTTCCATACAAATTAAGCCGGCCGAAGATATCGATTTGATGGAGAGTTATTAATTACATCGTCATGGGGGATAATTACATCGGGGTCAGCCGTCCAACGAAACCACGGATGTCTTCGGAACAGGCAGGCAGCCATGGAGGAGTGCCATCTGCGAGTTCAAAGTCAGGCGATGCAGGCGCGCCATCACGACGAAATTGTCCGCCACCTCGGAATTCGGCAGATCTCGGGGGTCGATGACGATAGTGATCATAATATTGATGACAATAATGATGATGGTGATGTAATCTCCTGGTGATGATGGCGGCCGGACTGAAGGCCCTGCACCTCACGAGTGAAGTCGTTCGTTCGTCCGTCTGGGGCGGGAGAGGCTGGCGCTGGCTCGGGCAGCAACGGGCAAGCTCGAACAATTTACATTGAAACTGACCTGGAACATTGCAGTCGATTTGCGTCGAGCCGAACCGAGCGAATGCCATACGCTCGATTAATTATTAACGACCTCAATGGAACATAACGCGACGTTTTAATAAAAGGTCGCATTAATGCACTACGCCGCCAATGCTGGTGGTGGTACTGCTGCTGCAAATATGCGCCGATCGTCCTTCCCTGCTGCCGAGTCTAGCAATAGCGTCATGTACCCATATGCTACATGACGTTGCGTTAGAGCTAGCTGACGCTCGCTGACCGCCTCATTATACAACAACGACAACAACCGTTCCGGCTCCATATAGAGACGTGTACGTCGGTCTCGGTACGTATTTGCCGTTGAAGTAGGTATGGCTCGCCTTGAGTGCAGACGTCCGAAAACAAGATCCGATGCACTGTGCCACACGCCTGCTAATGCCGCCGAGATGGAGACCGTAAACAGCGTGAAATACCGACATAGGTCGATTGAACAACATAGCACGGCAGGTTGGTTACTTCCATGCTTAGTGAACTACTGCGTCCCCTTATTGATGGCGTCGATAGTCGATCCGGTCCTGTACCGACAGCTCTAAGTTATTCCGACAACAGCTAACGCATACCATGATTGAATGCTTTTCTGTAATCCTGTAAAATATTCGTCTTTTACAGTATATATATATATATATATATATATATATATATATATACTGTCAACAAACGGAGCATGTTGAATATAGCTTAAACGTTCATACCTCACAATTGTAATAACTGAATAATATTAAATAATAAAAAATTATATATATATATATATATATATATATATATATGTTATTAAGGGGCGATTTACGCTAATCCGATCATTAATTGAATATGTACCGAATTTCTATGAATTGTACATTTTCCTAAACATGCTTGATTTATGAGCGTAATGGCAATTTCTAATGTATTGAGCATAAAAGCTAAAAAAGGCATAGAAGAATCTCGATTTTTTGCAAATGGTGGGTCGAATGGGCCATTCTTTTCTAGCCAGCGTTAAATGTCCTTCAGCAGAGAACCAACCACTACATCCGATTGCAGACAGCCTTAATATTACTAGTCTTGTCCTGGATAGCCGCTGCCGTTTTAAGATTTTTGGGCATGAACAGAGCACGATTTTTCCTGGACTAACATTGGATGCTTCTACTCATGCTATTGCCGCTTAACGTTTCACTTGACGTGTCAACAAACTCCTAGATAACCTATCTTCATATTTTAGGCAAAATTACATAAAATATACTTCACCGCTGCTGCCGCCAACATATGGGGTTTCCCCGAGGGCTAACCGGTAAGAGAACTCGCAGTCTTCGGATGGATGGTGGCGGAGAATCTTACCTTTCTACAATGGTGGGCGCATCTCGAACATTGACCTAACAATGACACCCACCAGATTTTAAACCATGCTGTACTACCGGACAAGAAATCTTCCAGCGATCACTATTTTATCCAGTTTGGTGTGACTACTTTCTCTCTACCAAATTTTGTTTTTACCGCGGCCTTTGCCCAAATACGCCGGGTAGCTGACAGGGACTTCCAGCCCTACTTGCTAGAACTAGAAGGTCTTCCAGCCCTATACGTAGTGGTAGTAATAGTAGTATCGAGCCCGGTGGCGTGGTGGCTAAAGTCTGCGCCTCGCAACCGGAGGACGCACCAGATAGGTGCGCGGGTTCGAGCCCCATTGTTGCACATTTGTATTTATGGGGGTAGTCCGTCTATGAAGCAATGTGAAAAACAGCTCCGTGGACGTTAAATCTTGGCTGAGGGTCAGCTCGAAAACTTTACTTTAGTAGTAATAGTAGTAGAGCAGCAGCAGCTGCCGCCGCCGCCGCATCCGCAGCGTCAAACGACGCGGCCAGTTAGCATGGAGGACGAACAGAACGAGAACAATGATGATAAATATGGTGATGATGATTGTGATGATGATGTTTATGGTGATGATGGTGATTATGATGATGCTTATGATGATGATGATCGCGGTGTTGGTGATGATGGTGCTGCTCCTGTTGATGCTGATGATCGCGGTGCCGACGAGGGCAAAATAATCGTCTTCTTGCCTGCCTCCCACTTGATCATTCGGAATTGATGTTTGTATCGCTCCGGGAAACAATAAAAATTGTCGACCGACCACTCGGTTGGCCCACCCACTGACGGCTAGAGACTGGCGGCTGCTCACGTTCGGCCAACGATGGAAGAGACGCACCCGGCCAGCCGGCCAGCCAAACAGGCTGCTGACAATCGGCGGCGGGCCGTTGCCCCGCACTTCGGGCTAAGATGTCGTCTCCAAGTACGTCTGTTCCTGTCGTAGTGTCGTGTCGGTTTATCTGTGGCCTCTCTGTGCTGTCTTTGCTATCGCTCCTGCTTCTGCTGCTGCTGCTGCCGCTACTACTACTACTATTACTACTGCTGCTGCTGCTGCAGCTACGGGTGCTGTTTCAAGGATGTCTGTCTGCGGGGGATTCAAAGATGTTTCTGCCTCTCAAGGCAGGAGACGCGCACGGGCCCTGCATGCTGCAGCCAACGCGGCTGCCAACGTAGGCGGCGACGGCTGCGGCGGCGTTGTGTCTCTTTCTCGTTGTTGTTGTTGTTGTTCTTGTTGTTGTTGTCATCACTTTTGTCGTTGTCCTTGACGTCGTCGTCTGTTGTCGTTGGCATCTGCTTCTCCTTGGTAGCAGCGATCAAACAACCGACAAGCGGGCAGACGACTGATAGGCAAACGACGCAAAGCGGGTGTGGGTGGTGGATGAGCAAAAAGAGGAGAAAGGAAACAAACAGCGACAACATCAAAGACAACAACAACAACAACAACAACAACAACAACAACAACGCGCACGACGACGGTCCACACCGAAGCAGCAAGAACTCTACCGTGTCTATTGTCGATTGGGTGCGCTCAGCCAAACGCGAAAGAGAATCGCAGTGCAATTTTCTAAAGCTTGAGCCGCCTATGCCGCCAATGGATGTAAAGGATGTGGAAGAGGAGGAGGATGAGGAGAACAAAGAGATAGAAAAGAAATTGTGCAGGAGGGCTTTCGAAGAGTAGGACGGAGAAGACGGCGGCGACGACGGTGGAGAAGTTCCGAGAGGGGCAAGAAACAGAAAGAGGGGCGAGGAGAAAACCCGAGCAGACAGGCGATTGGGGAACGGTCGCGGAAAAACGGGTCCGCCAGGCGGTGACGTAGTTGAGAGTGCCCCCAGAAGATTGCCCCCTCCCCCCTCCCCCCTCCCGGCCTTCCCAAGCCTAAAGCTCAAAGGGAGGGAAGATCAAGAAGAAGACAACGAAGGGCATGATGCAGGCGAGCGAGCAGCCAAACTGTGCGCCGGGCCGATTGCAGGCAGACAGACAGACAGACAGGCAAATCGGGCGCCGGGCCGTTCAAGAAGCGACACAAGAAACAACGAGAAGTGGGCGCATGAACAAAGGAATAGCGCCGGCAACAGTCACGGTAACGGCGGCGGAGAAGGCCGTAGCGGCAGTAGCAGCAGCGGTGGCAGCTTCTCGCTAACATTTCGGGTTCAAACGAAAGAAATCCGCCTCTGGCCCAAGCCCGGTCTTCAAGTTTTTTCCTCCTCTTCTTCATATCCTTCTTTTAATGCTGCTTCATTTTCTCTAGCTGTTTTTATCTTTCTCTCTCTCTCGCTCTCTCTCTGCATCACTCTTTCTCTTCATCTCTTTCTCTGTATCACTCTTTCGCTCTCACTTGGCCTGTTTGCATGTGTATTTTTTGCCTCGGCTATGTTGCAGGAGTATACATACCGCTTCTCTACTACAGGCGCTCTGTCTTACTCTCTCTCTCCCTCTCTTTCCCTGTCTACATCAATTCTACGCGTTTTTCTCGTGTTTTCTTTTAGTTCTCTTTAGTTCGCCTCTATTTATGTCTTTTGGCGCCGTTGTCGCCGCTGTTCTCGTCATCACCATCACCATGATCATCATCGTCACTCGCGCGACAAACACGAAATTTGGACCTGCCACCCACAGTTCATACTTCGACAAAATCCGTTCGCTCTCTCTCTTGCCTTACCCTCAACGTTGGCAACGTCTTCGTGTTCGTCTCCTTGCTGCACTCGCTCGCTCGCTCGCTTGCGTGTCGCCAGTCAGCCAGCCAAGCGCAGCACCAGCGAGAGTTTACATTTGCAATTTAAATGTTGACAGATTTTGCTAGTTGTGGAAGCGAAGTGTGCTCGCAAATCGCACAACACACGCCAGTCAGTTGGTTCCCGGCGCGAACACGACAACTTTGTCGATGGTCAGAGCACGCAGAACCGTGACACGAGGCGGTTTCGGCTCCCTTGTTGTCACGCTCTCGTAGCCGTCATGCATTGTCGTCTTCATCTCTCGCTCTCCTTGCGTCGTTCATCTCATTGTTCCGACATACAAACAACTCGGTCTTCAAACGTCTTTCGCATCCCATTTCCACCACCCTCACCTGCCTCCTCCACGTCGTCGCCCCCCCCCCCCCTCCCCGCATATGTCAAGTCCTTCGGAAATGCGGCAAAGAACGCACGCTGTTCGCTCCTTCGAAATATGAGTGCTCGCGTGCTTCGGCCCTTTTGTACACACTTCATTATCGGTATCTGTCTGTGTTTTCTTTCCATTTCTTCTGTTCTTTCTTCTCTCTCTCTCTATCTCTCGTTTACTCTATTGCTTATGTTTTCCCTGTTATTTGCTATTCGCATAACGATCAGTGCAGTGAACCCTTTGCCGTCGGTGTATATATGCAATACAATATGAAAACATTCCACAAAGGTTGTTCGCAGACTCGCAGGTTTCCGTCAGTAAGCGACGGTTGACGAAATTGCGTGTAGAATGTTTTTTTTCTCATATATATATATATATATTATAATAATTATTAGAATGTATTTATGTATCTACGATATAACGTATTTATCATAACGTCAACCCAGATCTGCCAATCTTAAGTTATCATATGTCTACAGTGCCGGGAACAAATATTCTTCTAATTTCAAAGTCACAGGCCATTTCGTCTGCTCCATTCCGTCAGCAAGTATATATATATATATATATATATATATATAAAGTTATAAATATTCGATTCCACAAGTGCGACTTCTTAGGCCTAAAAATCATGCATACGATTGAAGCCATCAAGAGTGATGTTGCTTGTTGTCGATACAGGCTTACAAGAAGTGCTATTTGTAATCTGTAAATATGCTATTTGTAGATGAGCTCATTTTCCTACTATTATGAGCTATTTGCAGATGAGCTATTCCAGCTAGCCCAATGGCTCGACACGAAGCTTTAAACATCGGCGCTGAATGGCTTGTGGGCACTCATGGGCGTTTGCGACAAGCGTCGTTATGCGCATGCATTTGTCTGATAGTTAAGGAAGTGTAGGATAGCCTTGTGTATGCATAAATAAGCTTTAAAATAAGACTCCAGTAATGCTTGGGGATTTAATTTTTGTCAGTATACTGAGCTTGAAATGTTAGCAAAAAACCAACAAGGGTATCGGGCAGCATCACGTCGGTAGGAAGTCGATACTTGGAAGTAAAGTATGAAAAGCGTCAAAATCTACTTACACAACGATATACTCTATGTTGTCAAGTGTTTCTAAGAAAATAACTACAAAAACATTGTGTGCTCACACTACGCACCTGTTATATAACGCGGAACGCTTAACACTAATTTTTTTTTTAGGGAGCAAGCTCAACTTTCCATTCTGCTATCGTTTGATTCACCCTCTTATAGGAGCGGATACACTTGGTGTCTTGCGTATTTCTTGTAAAACCTGGCTTGTTGGAGTTAGGAATACTTCCCAAAGAAGCTATTGCGCTGTTTGGGTTTTATGTATCAACGTAATGGGTCACATCATGCAGTTATCTGGCGTGTTGTTGCTATTGTTGTTCTAGTTGTTGTTGTTGTGGCTACGCGTCCTTAAGAAGTCATGGTTGGTACATGGTTTAGAAAACGTGCCTTCTGCGTGTGCTTAATGTACTGAGTATGCAATTGCAAACGTGTTAGCTAGAGCGTGCAAGCGTTAGCGTTTTAGCTAGAATGGCTGTCTCCTTTCTTTGGCATTGCCCATCACTTCTTTTTTCTATTGTTTTTTTTTTTTTAATGAGGTGCATCGAGGCAGAAGACGTAAATTGAAGGCGTCCTTTGAAAACGAAAGCTCAGTGAAGGACATGCAAGCTTGCCAATGCGCCCACGCATGTGTGCAAGCAGAACTTTTTCTATTGTGGTTCAAATCAACCTCAGCGACGGGGTCTTCGTGTGTTTTTCAGAAGTCCCACATATTGATTCGTTTTTAGCATTGCAGGGGTAAGCGTCCAGATTTCAAATTTCATCCGTGCAAATCTACGAACGATTAGCAGAGGGCAGCCGATTATATGGCTTAAGAAAATACAGAAGGAACCAGATTCCAACAAGTAAAGAGAAAAATTGACGACAGACTGATCGACACAGTTATTACAAATCTGCGCGTAAATTTAACCTAGTCAAAACGAAAATGCGCAGGTTTATTCACGAGGGACTATGGTACTGGAACAAAGTACGATTTAATACAAGTCAGACAAATACTCTCTCAGGCCGCGGAAGTCAATGGATTTGCTCGATCGGTGCCATTTTCTACTCTATTTTCTCAAGCACAAAGTAGTAGGCCGTCTTCGCGTGTTCTCTGACAAGATAATGTTCACCTAACTGCAGCAAGAATCAATTGCAGGAATGACCGCTGGCTTGCCGTGATCTATCTGATCTATCACTTATGGGAAAAAGCTAATTCCCGGCCAGTGTTCATGCACTGAATTGTGGTGTCCAGTAAAGCATACGCCATGCCGCCGCACCTTCTTCACTAGGGCGAAACCAATACAAAAGAAGTTTATTTGCGTGTTCTATAAACTCTCGTAAAGCCGTAATCACATGAAGTGTCTAAGGGACTGCTAATCAGCAACAGCCCCGATTTTAGTTCGTTGGAGTACTATGTAAGGGGCGTAATTATGTACCTAAAAAAAGTGGCTAAAATAGGCGATAAATACGCGCCAAGTTAGACGGAACATCATATACGGCAAGGTAGCTGGTGAAAAGGCTTCTGGCGTGCAGTCGATAAGTCATGGATTTATGATTAACGCAAACCCTTTCTGAAGTGATTTTGCCCTTTTTTTGCTCAGTTGAGCTTCCCAAATGCTAACGACCTAGACGGCACTCTGGCCGTAATTGTATTGGGTTGTTCCATAAGTCCGTTGCTGATTTGTACCCATTTTGGAAGACAGATGTCATTATAACGGAAAGTTTCTGTTGAATGCTGTATTGCCCACTTTGTTCAACTATCTTAGTCCACCGTTCAGGTAAGCTCATAATTCCATCACACTAGAAGATAGCGTCCTGGGTACCGAAGAAATGGTCTATATACGTTTTGGCCACCTTCCAAATAATCGAATTTTTTGCCATTAGTGGAATTTTGAAGGGACCTAAACAGATTATAATCCAATGGAGCAAGGTGAGGACTATACGCAGGATGTGGCAAAATATCCCACCCAAATTCTGTGAACTTCTTGGTGAAAAGCAAATATGTGTGCGGTCTTCCGTTGTTGTAGTAGGAAGTCACTTCTCGTTTGTTCGCCAATTCCGGCCGCTACTGGTCAATTGCGCTCTTCAGATTGGCCAGTTGTTGAGAGTACTGTATCGTATTGGTTGTTTCGTTTGGTTGAAACAGCTCATAAAAGATTACCTCTTTCGCATCCCACCAAACACTTAACATCACTTGATTTGTATGGGGTTGGGGCTTGGCAGTTGTTTGGGGCCCACTCTCTATTTGAAGTCACGCCCTTTTTTGAGCCATGCAAAGCTCGTTTTTTAGAAGCTGATCGTAAACCCGCACACGCTTCTCCAGTTGGCGATTGAAGAGCGGCACCCATACATCCAACTTGTTGTCGAATTCCTCTGCATGGAGATGCTTTTGAACAGAGGTCTGTGGTACGTCGACGGTGGCCACGATCTCGCGCAGCGACAGGTGTGGATTTCGTTCAACCACTGTCGTTAAGGCGGCCGTGTTCACTGTCACATGGCGTCCGGGCCGGTCTCGTGCGTTAACGACGAAATCGCCGTTCCTAAATAAAGCAAGCCACTTCTGAACTGTCCTGTCTGTTACTGCCTCTCCGCCATATACCGTACATATCTTAGGTATGACTTGGGTTGCATTCTTTCCTTTCCAGCAATAAAATAGCATAAAATGCTAAAATGCTTAACTCTGCCATCTTCACTCGAGCGTTACAGTGTGCTGAGTTAGAAATGCAGACGAATTCCACGGTATAATACAGCGTAGGTGTGCTATTACCGCTATGTAAACAAACAACCTTGCCTCAACAGTTTTCGTAGTTCCCCGGGTCTTTTGGCGCAATTTTCGGAACGGACTTATGGAACAACCTAATAGTAGTGGCGTTGGCTTATAGCACTACACTGGGCACTTGCCCTTAACAACACGTTCCGCTATAGCGATCCATTATGATACGTTATGATCGCCTAAATCCACTAAATAGACCTCTTACTTTGTCTCGTGCCATCAATAATAAGTTGTCAAAGTTCAAACGTAACCTCAGTTAGTTGCCTGGCGAAACAGTTTAGGCTCTAATTATACAAACGAGAGAGAGAGAGAGAGAGAAAGCAAATGGTAACGCATAGCCTTCGACTTAATCGAGCGTCAATTCATTATCATCATCGTCATCATCCAGACATCCGCCGGTTCTAGGTGGAGCTGGAGGAGAACGGCCACGCCCAGCTAATAGCGCCACACATCAAGATATCTCGTGCATTGGTCCATTCGGATAGGGAACCCTGGCCTGTTCGTATGCATGTCTCTCTGGCCCCCTCTGTGCAAGCCAGCCAGTCGGGCCGTGTGCTTATTGTTGTCACGGTAACTCTTGATCGAACGCTCGGTCGAACAGCTATGTCAACTATGGCTGGTCGAAACAAGGATATTCTGCGTAAGCTTCGCCATGGCATTTTTTAATGTCTATTTGAATAAACTAGAAGATGCCTTTAATGCAGACACAATGTCATGTTTGAAAGCTGTGGAATTACGCGTGGGTTTATTTTCCAAGGTAGATGCAGCAGAAACAAAAACTATATATATATATATATATATATATATACATATATATATATATATATATATATATATATATATGCACACGAGTGTGTTTTCATTTTTACATATACGCTAATTCGTCAGGCTAGTGGGCTAGTCCACACTAGTGCATTTCGGCAAATGATACGACTGTGTTGCAAAGACACGCCGCAAGCGACAGGTTTGGTCGGCTTACCGGGCAAGCGGTGTACGAATGTAGCCTTTTACTAATTACCGAAGTCTAATTAGTAAAAAGCGCCAGGCGCAAACGGGGGCGAGGTTTGTTCCGCCAAATGAAGCCAAATAGGTCAGGTGGTGCATTAAGGTGCAAGTAAGTAATAAGGTCAGACGTATAATAGAACGAAAAAGGCATCCGACTCCACAGTGGCTCCACATTTTTTTTTATGGGCTTCTTTGTAGTAGACTAGACTAGAATCCTTTGCACAGAAAACTGCACCCAAATAAGCTTATTGATCACACAATTTCGTTCACATTGCACCTGATTTTATTTGTAAATGGTAAAACGCAGTCTTTGTATACCCGTGAGCGTGCGTTCAGAGTAGCAAGGTGGAAATCACCACGAAATGCGTTAGGTGGCCGACGCATATGTGCTGAATGGCTGAACGTCGTCGTGAAGCATCGTAAGTTGTCTGTGAATTTATTCGAGAGAGAGAGAGAGAGAGAGAAAGTAGACAATTATTTTTCCGTAAGGCTAATGACCGTGTATGGTTTTTTCATGTCATGGCTGATTTTTGATCCATTTACCGGGTTAAAATTGGAAACCATGCAAACCAATTTAAGAGTGGCCGGATTGGGTCTCGAACCCAGGCCTCCCGAATGAAGGCAAAAGCTTTGCCACTAAGCCATCTTGCTCGGTGATGACTTCACACATCGCAACAGACATATGTGTATCGTTTGTTTTAATTTATTCTTCATTAATTCCATCATAACATATTTATGATGGGTAAGCTGCACGCAACAATACTGTAACGTTCTTAGTTCAAAGGGTGCATCTTTGTAAGCGGCAATTCACGTAAAATGGATATAACAAGTAAAGAGCTATTTTATGTGATATTCCTGCTATAGCCCATATATTTTAATTTCCTATTATTAATGTTTCGCAAAACAGAGTAGCATTAACTGCAGTCATAGAAAAAATTAGCCAAGACGCATTATGAATAATCCGCATTGTCGATGCCTCCGTTTTGGCGTCTACACTCTTTCAGACTTACGGCCCTCAGAGAGGCTTAGGATAGGCGAACCCGTGATTGTGTGATAAAACAAAATTTGCTAAATCAAATCGTGCTTTCAACGCTAGCGCCCAACGGCTTACTACTTCGCGACACCTCGTGGATTAGATTTTCAGATTTGGCGTGATTTGCTGTGCGAGTATTCATGAGGCACGACACTTTTAATAATTAACACGATTTTAAAAGTTGTGGCCGGTGAGCCAAGAGCAAAATCTTTTATGCCACACATATGTGTCTCATACTTGAACAGACTGTTGAAAATAATGGTAATCCCTGAAACTGATTATTTATCATTATAGCCATTTTCAGGATGTCAACAATATAAAAACGTTCCATAGATAGATCTCTCACACAAAGGTTGACATTCTCAAACTGGGACAAGAATTAACATTCCCAAACCGTTGACGCGTTTGCGCTTCAGTTGCTTGCCCCTTCTCGTTAAGCTCCAAGCGAAAAGTCAGAGTGAACTTGCAGACAGATTTAAGTCAGACCTATCAGATACAAATATAACAGGTCAGATACAACGGTATCCTTACTTTGTCAGCAGAAAAAGCAGCATCCTTTATCAGGGCCGTGCGCAACCTCAAGAAAACCATACCCCTAATCCCCAAATCAAAAACACACATTATTTAAAAGGTCACTCAAAACATTTCCAAATTAAGAAGATGTTACGATTACCTCAGAGTGAGTGAACAGCAGTATACAACATTTCGTCCATGCTAGGAAATAGGCCAGATGGGGTCGGCAATATTGACAATAGTACACTCAGGAGGAGAAAAGACCAGTTAAATGCCTAACTAAAACTGCATATTTCTTCAGCTTCTTGTCGTCGCTGTAGGCAACATGCGTTTACATACACCAATCACATAAGATACGCCCACACACACATACAGATACATATATTTGCAAAAGGATCTCCCATGAAGTTTGACAGCCTAAAAAAGAGAACGAACAATCAAATAGTTGAATACAAACGTGCGTGAGACATGGTTTTTACATGATCAGTACAAAACAAACGATAGATAGTATCTCTGTGCACTCACTTACTTATTTCCGAGCGACTGCCGTGACGGCCAATCGCGAGCTGCTTGTCGTTCGTGCCTTAAGCGAGCCTCAACGAGCGGTCAGCTAATAATCGACCTTCTGCTTCTTACCGACGACACATGTTCGCTGCGCTAAGCTCTGCTGCTTGGAGTTGTTTGTGGGCAACCTACGCGTCCTACGAGTCCAGGCTTAGCTGAGCAGGGGACTCGTCCCGATGGCCCGGAAAAGTTGGCAGTTTCCGCAAGTTGTTGCGGAAGATGTTAGGCCGGCTAACGTTGTCGTGATGGCAAAGCTCTGGCATTTCCGGCGCTCTTTCGGTTCTACCCACCATCTGGCCTTCGTGGTGTCGGCCTAGTAGAAGAATTTCCACACTAGCCAGCCAGCAGCTGCGTGCGCCAAACACGTTTCGAGACACCTACTGACGTAGGTCTCACCGTAATCCACGTAACGGCCAACTACCATGTCTCGTGTAAGGGCAGCTTTTTCCAGAGCCTTTTCCACTTTGGTCCCCGCCACCGTTGATTACGAACGAGACGGAGTTTGAGGGGTGAAAACCTCTCGGGGACGTTCGCCTTCGACGAATGCCCAACGAACTGCGACACTGGATTGCAGCTTCTATCCAAAGTTGGAAATATGAGACAATTTTGCTTTGACAGTTAAAAAGGAATGTTTCACCATACGTAAAACGACAAGGAATGTTTCATCATACATGAGAAACATAGGGATGTACATGTACATAAGTATGTACAAGTACATAAGTATATATATGTAAACATTTCTTCTGAGATTGGCACACAGTTTCGTGCCAGTCAACTCTTCCGCAACCCTCGTACGTATTGGTTTATCTTTTTTCTGAGCCAGTAAGGCTTGTACTTCAAGTTTACAAACCAAACGTGCACAATGTTGTAAGCTTAACATCTTCAGTCTACCTAAGAAACAGTGGAAAGTGTGATCTAGTGGATTCAACAGGCACATGCCGAAGCTAACACACTGTTTGTCAGTATTGAATTAACTGGGCAAAGCATTTTACATTTTACACCTACAAAAAGTACTAAATGCGTTGAGGCCTTTCGGGCAAAGCTGCGTCATCGACTTTTTCGCTTTTTTCAAGATCCATTAATATGCTATCGCATCGATTCTTGCTGACATAGCAGTTAAATATAACACTTTAAGAACACAATTACGGAACAAGGGGATTCGTATTACTACGGACACTGCAAACCGTTGAACTCAACCGTGATTTACAGAAGGCCACGAAAGCCACCTGTAACAACGAAGAATTATGGATTGTATATAATAGTTCCACATTATGGTCCCCTCATGGTAACTTCATCGTCATGTTAGTAATGTATAAATCGTTTGATAATTTTTCCGCTGTGCCGTTAGCTATAACTAACCTCGAATAGCTGTCAAAAACGTTATACAGGTGTGAATATGATATCATATTTTGTCTTTGATTAGACGCAATATAGCGGCGAAGTGACGACGGTATTATGTCGTTATCGTGTTTTTCTTTAAACGACTGGAAAAAATACCGCAAGACTTACCGTGTAATCCTCTCGTAGGTAAGGCCGTAAGGACGGTATGGGGCCGCGTCAGCCTATCAGAGGTCTCCTGATAGGCTCGCGTAGTCGCGTAGAAATGGTGCCCCGCAAATAGCTGGAAAAAATCCTTCGCGGAGATTTGGACAAATTACGAGCAACGTGCTGTGCTGCTCAACGGGCCGTCAGATAGAGACGACAGGTCGAAATCCTCTTAGAGGCTCTCGTCGCCCGAAGTGAATATCCGCGCATCGGGAGAATTTAGGACCAGGAGGAGACTGACATAGAAATGTATATATATATATATATATATATATATATAGATATATAGAGAGAGAGAGAGCGAGAGAGAGGGAGGGGGAGAGAGAGAGCAAAAATTGGCTAGGGGTTTGAGAAGCAAGATGGAACGTGGTTTTTCCACAAGTCGTCTGGTTTAGTGTCGTCAACTAACATTTGAGGAAAACCCTTGCTTCAGACAAGGTTCAGGTGCGACTCCGCTCAAGCTCGTCTACACCGTCGCCGTAGGTGAGTGGGAACGAGTGGGCCGAGACGGCCCCCTCATAATCTTCTTGTGACTTCGGTGGTCGCGTGCGCCAATTGGTTCTGCGATCGGCTTTTTGCTAAGCCATTTGCTTTCAACCTTTCGCCTCTTCCTTCCCAATCTGACATTTGGATGTACGTGTTTTTTTACGTTTTACGTTAGTAGGCTATTGCAAACCTATGCGTATTTATGTGACGCATATCCAATAAATGTAATACGCTATTACCGAGTACGTGTCTCTACTCATTAATGTACGTCACGCTTGCAATTTTGCGAGTTTCTTTGTCGTTCATAGTCTGATTGAAATCAATATGCAATACGATCTCGTGTAAGTTCATACGCAGACGCTCATATATATGTATATATATATATATATATATATATATATTGTTGCAGCTTTTTGCAGTGATATACAACAAAATGATTTTACAGTCCTTCAAAGCCGTCGCCTACCACAAACAGAGATTGTGTTCAGCTCAAGGCAGTCGAATAGTGGATAACGTTTGAGGTCACATTTGGACAATATTTACAAGCGTAGTCATTTATTAACTTAAACCATTCATGCTGTAATCATGTACATATTGTGATAGCCGTGCCATATCATGCAAACTTATTATCACAAACTCAATATGTTTGTCTTCTCTGAGGGCATTATAAGCTTAAATTACATTGCTGCTGAAAACATGTCTTGATAGCATTGATGTAAGACTAGTGCATATGAGGCGGCCGCCCCATCCCCCTCCGACCCAAAGGGAAACAAAAACATCTTAGTTGTTTAGATCAATATTTTTCGGTAAGCCCAGCACCCCCTCTTAAAAACGATATCTTGATTTCGTTCATCGGTTTGAGTTTCCCTAGGGTGAGGTAGGACGATATGGTACTTAGGCAGTTTGTAATCATAGGGACTGCTTTTAGCCTGACCTTCATAAAACTGGTTTTAAGTCGGCAAATATTTTTAAAAAGCATTACAGTCGACACTACTTCTGCGTTTTCATTTAAAAATACTTCGTAAGCAACGGTCGGGGCGTTAGTGCGTCCCTGGGAGACGGTCGTGCTGTACAGTTGCGTGATTTTATTTTTAGAATGATGAGACCGTATTCTTTATTTGTTTTTACTAGAGTGCTGTTAGAGACCACAGAAGATATATGTAATTTTGAATTCTCGAAGTAATTGTTCAAGGCCTGCCACGTAAAGAATACAAACGAAAAGCGTAGTATGCAGTCTTGATGCAACCAGATGCAGATTTATTGCTGAATTGGGAAGGCTGCATGGGTTAAATTGGGAAGGCTGCATGGGTTATAATGAATTGCTTTTATATGCTGCAAGTTCTTCTGGGTTCCTAAGGCAAATCGATAAATTAATATATTATATGCGGTATTATTTCAGTTAATAAAAAATGCATTTCAATTTTAATAAACCTTCGTTCAGCGATTTCTGAAAGTGAAAGTTCCTGAAATGCTTCTGTCAAAATAGCGCAATTTGACAACCGTCTTTTTCAAACGAATAGGTTGCCGGCATTTTTTTTATACATAGCATTTTACACATAGCACCGTCATCATCTCTAAGATGCAGAATCTCCTCCCGAAATAGCGTTTATGTCGTACTGCTCCGCTGTAAACGGAGGCGGTAAGATCGGGACTGGACTCATCGCATCACAATCAAACGGAAGATTTTGCCAGGTGACGCTTTATCTGGCCGTCGTCAAGCAGGTAAATTCCTTTCATACGAAATCAGGCGATAAAAGCAGAGAGCTCCTGTTTGGCTCTGGTGAGCAATCAAAGCTCCACACCTATTTGATAGTCAAATTTGAAGTCGTAGCAAAGCCTAATATAAGATTTCCTGATTTTGAAGGATTTGCGTCTTCGCCGGGCTTGCAGTTGTGGATCTGCTCTACACAGACTTGTGCAAGATTTCGAGCAGGCCATTGTGGTCACGACAACAAGTTCTGATTAACCGTGAACGTAATCTCCGTTGTCGCTATCACTTTCATCCAACTGCATTTCGCATCTTTGTTTTTTCAATGGCCTCACAGTTATCATTAACACTACGGTAGAGAGTCATGCGACTGACACCGTCCCCGAAACCGGTCTCATCAATCTGCCGACTTACCACGATGGTGGGATAGCACTGTTCGCCTTGCCAAAAACCAGCTAAGCTGACTTTCACTTCAGAAGGGAAGATGCTTTTTTGCAGGGATCACAAGAACCTCAACGTCTTGAAACTCGCCGTCAACACTATTGCTGAACAACTCGTCGATTGACCTACATCCTTTAAGACTTGGATACGTAAGGTCGTCACGTGCGTTGGAACAGCACATACCCTCGCCTTCTATCAAATAGATAAGCTTGTCGCCTTTATACCTACATACCGGATGTCACTATATCCGCTACTTTAGCAGGAAAGATGGAAGGAGCTGGTTTCTTCCAAGAACGCACCGCTGTATTTGTCTTGCCGCAGACACTGCACAGGTGACAACCCCATTTTGTAGGTAGACCAAGAGTCCACCCATCGGTCTATATAGGGCCCATATATACGGCCCAATATCGATACGAGGCTACTCCAGCTGAAAGGTCTTTAGCAGGTAAGGAGCAATTGTTACAACATGTTAAAAAGAAAATTGTTCATCCTTAAATCCTTCACGGCCCCAAAGCGGTTGAGTACGAAGGGCTTTTTTGGCGAATATCACTTTGTCAGTGATCAGTCAATTTGAAGCACTTGGATCTTCAAGAGCAATAACACTTTTATTGACCCTCTTTGAATGCTTGATGTGGATCCATAATAATAATTATTATGTTTTTTCTTGAGTGCAGTCAATCATGATGTGCGTGCGAGCAGGTAGGCTTATTCTCGTTTTTACGTATAACTAATTCTAATAATTAATCCCGCTAAATTTTCAGCATGAATAACAGTGCAGGAATCTGAATATTCGCTTTTTCAAAAGCTGATACCTAGACAAGAAAGCTTGTCTCAGTAGTATTTAGATGACGCTAGAATAATTGATAGTTACAGTGGTACAAAACGAACTTATAGTATAGAACAATCCGTTTGCAAACAATTATGTGCATAAAATGTATTCTTTTAAATTGTCGCATATCGTAAGGGTGCTACATCAAACCGCGCCTAATAATACACTTAGTGGAAGGCACACTTGAATATCGAGCTTATAACCAGCGACAATTAGATATGCAAAATGCGAATACCTCACAAAAAGCTAGCAGAAGCAAAAGTCATTTTATATAATTTCCTAATCTCAATCGGCTGCCGAGACTTCCGGCACCCGGGTGCTCATGCACCAGTGTATTACTGTACATCAGATATCATCACAAAATGCGCAACAAAATCGTTATATCAGAAGGTTACAAACACCTTTTAAAAGGTACATTTTTAGTTTTCAGTTAGACTTCAACGATTTCAGTGCGCCATAGTCGACCGCAAATATACTGTTTCGGCACAAATCTGCAAATATTATGTAAGATATTACGTACAGATGATTATTTTTCCATTGTAGCTAAGTATGCGACACGGCTGGCCGTGAACGTCAGCCGCAATTTTATTGAAATGAGACCAAGCCAATTAAAAGCATCGGCCATGTGTCACGCCAGGATCAACCCTGCGACTTGCAGTGTCAGAGCCGTTCGCCATAACGTTCGCTTTAGACTGCCGATTACTTCGGGAAAGCATTCCGGAATTGAGTACTCATCCATTGTGCTCTTTAAAAACATCACACTCGCGCGTTGATATTAGTGTAGTATTTCATATTATTAGTAATCAGGCCATAGTCCAGGTGGTCTTGCACTCGCCTACTAAGAAAAAATACAGCTGGCAAATGACACGACTGGCAAATCAGATTCCGGCGTTACTGAGCTCCCTACCTTATCGTCGTGAGACGGGTCGGCTAGTTTCCCTCTATAACCATAGCATTGTAGGCGCAGAAGAAGAGGGAAAAACGTTAGCTTTACCCCCACTACTTGCTCGAACGCTAACAAAGGACGAAGGGGCAAACCCACCACCGCTCACTCCCAGAAGCATAGCACGCTCGCTTTTTGCCCTTCTTAGAATAAAGATGGTCACATCGGCAACGGTGGCTGGACCACATCAACGGCGAATTTAGACATTCTGCGCAACTGTTTCGAATCCAGTCCAAACACCTTCCCTGAGATAACGCTAGAGCTCTGAGGTACGGACCAGGACAGCGCAACAGCACACACTGCCCGGGGAAGGAGCATAAGCCGACGGCTACCTCAATCACCATTAACCCGGGACGCCGCCGTTGCTTTGATGATATCCGAAATGTACGTTCTGAGCTGGACCCGAGCGCGTCAAGAATCCAGGTGAAGAACGTTTCGAAAACAGCGTCTGATGAAGAAAACTTCTCGTTAAGTCATCGCCTTCAGGTGCTACGGCAAAGTTGACCGAGGAAGTTAAAGACAATGCCTCGCTTAAGGAAATCGTCTTTTTGCCTTTTTTTAACTATGGCGCTGATTATCAGAGATCTCAGGGAATCGATAAATGCAGACCATTTACTCGAGGTCCGAACACTTACTGGAAAGCAATTGTCCCTCACCTAACTCCTAAACTAACACGGGACGGTACGACTTCTTCTCGTCCTGTGTGGCACGACTCCCAAGAGAGGTTGCAGCGCGGTACCAGCGCCGCGAACACATCCAGGTTGGCTGGTCTCGGGGCCGCTTGAATGAACTGGCAAATTCTCCCGCAGAGTCTCATTTTTGAATATCAAACGCGGGTCTGCCCAAACACTCTAAAAAATGTTTTTTTTTTTCATCATAGAGCTAAATAAGTCCGCCCCGGCGCAAACCTTGGCACTTGATTCCGCCATACTGGCACTTGATACCGCTTCTAATCACATAGATATTATTCTGGCCCCGAGACCCCCCAAAAAAGCGGCTACATGCAGTGGATATGCACGCATCAAACGGCTCTTCACTTATGCAATATGTAATGAGTATATAAGCCAGCACCTGTAGGGAGCATTGACGTAGACAGATAGATTGCTTTACTCGAAGAGCAATTTTGCTAAGTGACATGGCTTCAGTCTTGACAGGGCAGCCTTTATATATACACAGAAGAAAAACCGTGAATATATTTGTAGTAAAAGAAGTACATTTAAAGTATCTTTGACCACAAAAAGTGGTCAAAAATAGTAGTGTTCAGGCGCTCTTCTTATATCAATATCAGCGCTAATTGTTTAAGATAATCTTGTAGTTCAACGCATCTGCCAAAGCGAATCGTACAAAGATAATCGGTGGCCTCAGAGGAAGACGTCCGACAACCTAAGCTGCGACTAAACCTAACCATTTTCATCTGAGCTGTAGACAAGCTTGATCATTCGACTACCATGCGGCGGGAATCATTCTACTATTCCGCTCGGGAATCGCCGTTAAAAAGCTGATGCCAGGTCCTCATGATTTGATTCTTCTTCTTCTTCTCGAACACGGCCATTAGCGTAATCTCTACGTAAAATGACAGCGCCGTCTAGACGAAACGGACACCTTCTTTCTAACATACGCCTGATAACTAAAGTGGCTCACTTGTGCGAGAAGATTAAGTAAGCGACGAGACAACTGGACAATAAGCAACTAACTAGTTTGATAGTTAGATTATATTCCTAGGATTATCAAACAAGTGTGCCTTCTTCCATTTTTACCATAGAAATGTGAAACGGTAAAGTACACCATTGTAGCGCCTACACTAAGAGCAGTGAAGCGGATCAAGAATTTAGCTGCGGCTATTTTGACACACCTGAAATACACCGAACGCGAAAATGATTTCGTTCTTAAGACGGCTCACAATGCGAACTGGATTATGCACATTTCTGTGATAACGGCCTCAGCAATGCATGTAAACTTTTTGAAGTACTTGTAATACACGTTTATATCTCAAGAAGGACCTAAAAAAGTTGATGAATTACTTTTAAATTACAGGTAGTGTGAAGCACCGCGGAATAAACACTATGTGAATGCTTTGGCCATACTATATTGCAAAGCTCTGTGGTCTTTCATGGCAGATATATTTGTTATATAGAGGAGCATTACACTTCTTTCAATGTCCATAGTCTAGTAGTGCAGGACCTAACTAACCTCTGCCGATACTTTAATGAACTGTATGCCCCGGCTTGCAAGCATGGATTAAGTTACACTACCTGAGACTCCTGAAGAAAGACAACCAATGTTACCATGTAGCACCACGTAGCCATGGTATGGCAACTCGAACCAACCTAATCTCGTTGCTAGAAACTTAACGTCTTCAAGTCTACTATATTGCGAAGCAGCAATGCTTGATTGAACTGGGGATAAGGGACGGCTGCTCTAACACTATGTGCATAACAATACCCATTGTGACTATAGGGCCAATTGAATTTTAATTAATCAGCCATACCTATTGTTCGATGTCTGGCATATAAAACGTGACTTTGAGTAGGTTTCATGTCAGGTCGATTGTCAGGCGTCAGTAGACAACATGGCAGTAAGGCGCTGCTCCAGACTGAGATTATGCTGTCGATGAAGGTAGATAAAGCAAGTTATGTAGAGAGGAAGCGAGTTCCACAGAAGTCTTCGTCAGTTTCTAATTGCTAAGTGTTCGCTCTAACTGCTTGTCTTTTGGGCACATAGCAAGTACCGTATCACAGTGCACTTCATTCAAGGTAGTCGAAATTAGTTCGATGAGCAAAAGCCATAGTCTAACAGTATTATAGAGACTAAGCTCTATCGGGCTCTTATTGCATCGAATTGGACGCACTGTGCGCACCTCAATGTACGCCTAATGCATGCGTCTTTGTTCTCAAACCTACCTGTCATCTGTGAGTGACGACTCGATTATTCGCGACTTGAGTATGCTGCTTCGAATTTGCTCTGCTCATTTTTATTTTAACATAAAAAATAAACGTGGGAAAAATGACAAGTTGAAAAGAAAACGCATATAGTGAAATCCAGCAAGCATCCAGGTGCATTGGTTAATAACATAAACCATTATGATTCTTCTTTTCTTGCACCTTTGGTCTGGTCCTGCATATGACAGTCGCCATGTATACACCAGGTACATAGTGCATGGTTATCACTACCTGTTATGTTCAAACGCAGCTCTCTCTTAAGATGAGGAAAACTGTGCGTAGGCCGCTAAAGGTCATGATGATACGTCCCGAGTTAGCAACACCGGCTTGCTTGCATGGGCCTGTTAGAACGAAGAGAGGATGGAACAGGTTTCAGTATTATCGAGTATGTCTATGAACACCTGAAAAAACACCATCACACGGATAACCTCGGTCCTTGTTTCGTCTTTCGCCTTTGGTTGATTTAAAAAGTAATATGTTCATAGACTTGTATATAGTTGCTCAGTGAGGGTAACAATGCCTGCATGTGTATATTTATATAATTTATGAACTTCAACTCATCTATGACATGATTGTTCGCCGTAATAGAAAAACTGGTTCCAACGTGTCAATCAACAGTCTTCTAAACGTATGAAGCATTTTATATCGCGCACAATAACAAACCTGTTGGTGCCTACGATACGTATAATATGATATCATAAATAGTGAAATGATATAGATATGACAAATTCTCAGACGGCGAGTTGACGTCCTATCAATTTATTAGCGGAATCGAAAAATCGTAAAATGCAGGCAACCTAAAGGCAGTAAAATTTCCGAATAATTAAAAATAAATAACACCATGATGTAATAACGCTTAAAGCTGTCGTACCATAGCCAAGTCTTAAAATCCTATCCAGAGATTGCAAGCTCATAAAGCTTGGGACAAGGTCAATAGTTTAGCTAAGACAAGCCGCGATCTTATTGCATGCCGGATTTTTTTTTATCTACGTCAAAGAAATCGTCCTACGAGTTGCAGAAAAGATGCAATTATTGTGACATCTAAAGTAAATCAAGTACGCAGCCTAGACTCCGCGTCAAACATATACGCATCATTTACAGGCCTCAAATCAATCATTGGCATAGTCCAAGCTTGCAAAATTCGGTATACTGCCTTAAGTGTTGGAACCCTTTAAAGCAGTCTTGCAAGTGAACTAATTATGGTAGGAATTATGCTATCATTGTACAGGATTTGCTCAGGAAGGCAGCTTGAGTACAGCCCTTTTTGCCTTTTGCCTTTCTCCCACTTAATAGACTAAACGCGCAATCCCTTAAATTCCGAAAAGGGAAACTTCAAGTCGTACCAAACAGTATTCACTAGGCTGACCAAGCCGGAGACTTAGAGAAATTACAAAATCGCAGTTTAATATGTGCTTATCTATATGCCGCTACTAATGCTATTAGTAATGCTGTTACTATTGCTGTTCTCTTACCTCGTGCAGTAACGGTCGTGTGTGTATGCCTGCCTTTAAGATAAATAACGTAGACAAAGAATATCTTGTAGTCACCCCATACAGAGGTTTAAAACTATATATTCGACATCTATGGTCCCAACTAGTTTCATGAACGAGCCAGATAAGTAAAAAAATACTTTTACAAGTAGAAACAAAAAGTAGAAACATGTAACCGAATTAGTTAGTCTATATTTCAGTAAGTTGTTTTCCAATACTGCCATATATTTGGCATTCCAGACAATTGTGCATGCATCATCGACAAAGGAAGAATATATTGTGTAAACACACGTACTTTGCATGTTTGTACCTAAATATACCTAAGGAAGCCAGGACTTATCTAGTCGGTTCCTTGTATATTCAGATAGAAAAATATTCTACAATATCGCTCAATATATGGAAAAATCTTCTATAAAAAAGGGGCCGATGTGTCTTAGTTTCAGAAGAGCCTCGGTATACCTTAGGTCTGTACATTTTACACCTTAAATAGTTGCAGAATCAGATAACGCGTCGCAAACGTCGAGTTTGCATTTCACATATATGACCAGGACATGTCTCTAGTTGCCAAACGTCGACTGAACGATCAAACGGCTGAATTTAATATAGCAATTAGAACGCATTCTTTGAAATAGTCTATGAGCTTTGCAATTAGCAAGTTCTTGGCATATGTCAAGAACTCGTCGTGTCAAAATCCACTCCGCCTTGCCTTCCGCATATTATTCAACAAACATGTTGTAGGAAAACTGTAATCCGAATATGTGTAGTCCTTGTAGAGAGCGGTGAAACGCAGCCGGCGAGCCTACGTACGCATTGTTCCCCGCTAAGATTGCCTCCCTTTGGGTATCAACGTCATTAGAGTACGTGCACAAGCGTCCGAATAGAAGCGTAGAAGCCCCAGCTCCTTAAAGTAACGTATAACGTATATAATAACGAGCTCAACCATTCCTTTAAATGAACTTAGCCGATGAGCTTGAGTAATCCCTACCCATCCTTAAAATTAACCCTCCGATGAGCTTTGTGGTGTCGGGGATGACGGGGCGTCATGGTACACTGAACGCATCTACTCTTAATTGCTACCACTGAAAGAAGATTGTTCAGTTTCATCTAATCAAGCTCATGGCACATTTCCGAGTGAAAAATACCACTCGCGTAGAGTGTGGTGCGCCAGTTGCATAATTTTGCATCGCATGTCTTCTACTCGCCACAAAATATCGTGTTACGACTTGGAAAACTTGCAAACCGTATTCAGTACTTATAACATGGTATCTGCATGGACTTAGCGTAAGGTCGACCAACCGACGAAGATGTGGCTTGCAAACCGCAGCCAGTCATTGAGGTTTTTAATGGCTGACGATAATGATAATAACTTTGAGGCGCCGTGTGTGTGTTTTAATAGCTGACGATAATGATAATAACTTTAATGGCGCCGACCTAAAATGCCAGGTAAAAGAAACAGGTTGCGTCACCAAATGGCAGTACTAACTACGGTGGCATTGATCGCCTAAACTCTCTCCTAATAATATAATACGGTTTAGTTGTGCTGTTATGCCAACGTCCTCGATAGACGCGCCATAATGATCGTCACCGTTTTAAGCTCGCCGACAAGGTCTGACGTGTTGCAAATACTACGAAGCGACTAAATGCGGGTTTTGTGTCGAACATGAAAACTTTAAAGTGATCCAATCAGGATTGGGTAGATTGGTGGTCAAACCCTTCAACTATACATTAACTGTAGATTTATTTTGCTGTACAAACGGCTAGCTGCTCCGACAAGTGCCCAGTGTACGCTGGTACTTAAAAATACACTAGCCAATACCAGCTCAGTATGCAAGAGATACTTAGCTGTGATAGCTGCAACATAATTACCGAGCTTCTAAGTCAACGGCAAAATGGGCATTTCGCCAGGTAAACCAAGCCGTTAGCAATGGTGACTTAGAAATAATGGATGCTGGTTTACGGGGATGTGTAACTCACCTTTCTGTCACGTCCAGTAGATTTGCATAAAGTGAATCCGCCTTGCAAACGTTGGTGACTTTTACATTAGTACTAGACAGAATACACTGACGTCTCTAAAATGATGAAAATAATGGAAACTGTTTTTAAAGCTGTTTTCATTCTCACCGCATGTTCTAGCTGTTCCTATATGGGGCATCCCCTACAGCGACGCTGAGGTCAGAAAGAATGCTCGGCGTTCATGCCGTAATCAGGGTGATATATGCATGATACGCTAATGGTAGGCAACGAAGGTGTGGCGGGGTAAAATTGCATCTTGCCTATGCGAAGCGCTGATTGAAGGTCGCTTCCGATTTGCGTGCTCCCATTACAGTAATCGATGTTTTTAGCAGCTAACCTTTCTCCTACGCCTTATGTTGAAACTGAGAACCCTATAGTTAGCAGCTAGCTGATAGGTTTTCGATTCCGCATCCTTTTTGATACGGGAGATTTTGGGAATGCGTAGTACACATGCGATGCTGGTTGCAATGCATCAGCGGCCGGTACGGAAACCTGGCCCAAGCTTCTTCCCAAACTCCTTTCTACCCCTTGGCCTGAAGGGCGTGGCTTTCCTTTGACACCTAGAAGTAGGCGCTTTGCCTTCTGCCGCTTTTGCCTGTTCCCTTTCGATCTGAGAGGTCGCGTCGAGATTGCGGTGATGAAAACAAGTTGCTCACTTGCACGCCGTCAAAGCCACCGTCTCCAAAACACTTACCTAGACGATGCTGATTGCCGGCCTCCTCAACTGTGCCATATGCGGGACTTTAAACTGCTATTACGGCTGCCGTTGGCCAATGCACGCACCTAGAGGTCGATAAAAGCCCATGCGATAACGATACTACCTCCACGTTGCCTGGGGAATAATCGAAAGGTTTGAAAATCACACTTGCTTTAGCCATTTTATAGATAAACGGCAGGGGCTAGTGAAACAGCCGACATAATGTCTCTGTCTATTTGAAACTCGCAATACCGCGAGCTTCTCCATCGTCGTGTAAAGTAAAGGACTTATTATTCGCGGTGTTATATATGTAGCAGAGCCCTCAGCTTTTCATAATGGCCACCCCTGTCCCCTGTATCCCGGGCGGCCACCCTCGATCTGTTAACATAGGACTTTAAGGGAATTCGACACCGGGGGCGGGATTGTGGTTCTCGAAATTGCATGTACTATGCAACCATCTAGGTATCTGACTGTACACCCTGCGATCACTCCTATCTGATTCGAACCGACTCTAGCCGGGCAATTGACGTAGACAGTTACACACGTATGCGCTCAGACTAACATATGTATATATGTATCTATATATTTCACACATCGCATCGTATCTATTGTATAAAGTTATATTAGATGTAATTTTCACAGTTTAATTAATAATTTAATATTCAGCAGACTTCGTCCGTGATATCGCAGTTCAATCCCATCAAATTCTGTGGTACTGCGTGTTTCTTTCATCTAATATAGCTGCTACTGCAACAAGAGCCCGTTACGATGCATGCGGTAACAATTTCTTGTCCTGAGAATCCTGGGCGAGGGACTAACTGCAAGCTTATCAGCACTTATTGTATATATATATGTTAATTTATTTTTTAATTTGTTGTTGGTATATTATATATATATATATATATATATATGTTTTTTTTTTTTAATTTGTCGTTCTGTCTATAAGTGACGCATTGGCGTTATTGTGAATATATATAATACTCCCGGGTTAGAGAGCCCGCGACTACACGTTTGCGCGGAGACAATTGTTTACTCCAAGTCCAATAAATTGCTCATTCAAATAGATGTGGTTTATAAGATTACACAAAAGAGCGCGTGTTGGTGTGTGCTGTTAAAATGCTCCTCTTTCTAAAGCCTACCGAATGAAGCTCGCAGGGTAGTCAGGCAGTACCCGCCCTGTATTGCATTACCCCGACAGAGATAATTCAATAAAATGGTACCATTGAAAAGAAAATTTCTATCTATAACAACAGCGACATCTGGAACAGATAGCCGGAACAGCAGCAGCAATAGCAACAACAAGGATATCAATCCACCAAAAACTACAGCGGCAAAACGGCGACTACAACAGTTGATGCGGCTGACGTAGTCTTACTGAGGAGTTCAGTCTATACGTAGCTTTTGAACCTTGATCCCCCACGACGACATGACTTAAGCATGAAGGCGCCGTATTGTTCATCTAAATTTGGGGTACGCTTGAGCCAAAAGCGACTCCAACACTATGACACTAGAAAGTATAGACTGAATACTCTAGCTGCAGGAACGGAAACACATAAAATGCACTGAAATGATAAAACGCAACGATAAAACAAACAACATAACCTGCTGGCCGCGGCCTGCTACCTGCAACTACCACAGAAAAAAATTGCAGCAACAACAACAACAGCAACAACAGCAACAGCAACAACAACAACACACCACCAGTGAGGCACAAATCACAACAGCGACTAGCTAATTACAGGCACAGCAATAGCGACAACAGCAACGTCGTCGACGATAACAAACAGCAACAAATAGTCGCGTTCATCAGAGGCTCAGAGCGGGTTAGAGACCTAGCTCAACCTCAATGGGTCTCCTGGGTAAACGAAACCGTCCGTTCAAACCGACCGACCGACTGAGATTCGGTCTCATGTGGCTCCATCAGATTCCATGCAATTACCACCAGCGGAAATCCCGTCCGTCTTTCCGATCGCGCACAGCAACAACAACAACAGATGCCATTATCGAGCATGATGATCTCATCAACAACAACAGCAGCAACAGCAACAACAGCAACAACACAACAACAACAACAACAACAACACAACAACACATTAACAACGACGACAACAACAACCGACAAATGCGGCGACGCATTCGTCACACACACACACACCGCACTATAGCAAGAGCAGTAGAAGCAGCTTGAACGAGCTTGAACACAATTGCAATTTGCCAGCAGCCAGCGAACAAACGAACAAGATAGCTCTCCCTCCGGAATAGCTGTCGGTGGTAGCAGCACAAGTCAGCCAGATAAATCGTATTTCCGTACCACCTCTCAGGTAGGTGGTGATCCAGCGCACAGAGAGGTCGGGCCGAGATAGGCCGAGATAACAGAACTAACAGCGAGCTGACGACAAGCTGGTAAATACGTGTAAGTAACAAAGCAAACAACAAAAGCGACAACGACACAACCACCACCACGAACAACAACAACAACAACAAAAAACACCCCTCATGCAATCTTGTGCTTGATCAGATCCAGACCCGCGCAACAGTCGATGGCAACACCCCTATCGGATGCCCACCGTCTCCGCTCGCCGTCTGAAGCTGAGCTCTTCTTTTTCTGCTCTTCTCTTTCGTCATATAAGGTGCTCTACAGTATATATCTGATTGTAAAGCCTGTGATCACTCTTGTGCCTGATTCAAACCGACTCTACCGGCCAATTGGTTGGGCAACCTTATACGCGTGTATCACTCAAGATATATATATTATAAATAATATAAATAATATATATATATATAATATATTATATAATATATATATATATATATATGTATATTTACACGCTAGCTTAGGGTTTATTTAACCGCAAGTTTGAACATTGCATAGCACGTAACGCACATAGCGAATGCCTAAAATTATTAACATCTTGTTCTATTGCTTTATTCTAACAA
>QVRM01003106.1:0-29394 GCA_003439945.1 Dermanyssus gallinae
TAAATGAAATACCCGGAAAAATCGGCATTTTCGACACCTACCATTTTTTCTCTTATCGAGGTAAAAAAGCTGCCGACATTTGCGGCGTAGTACGGAAAAGGTGTCTTAGACAAGTTTACAGTACGGAAATGGTTTGCATAGTTCAAAAAAGACGACTTCGACCTGGACGATATGCCTCACAGCAGAAGACTTTCTGAATTCGACGGAAAAAAAGCGCTTTTCAAGGAGAATTTATTTAGATTTTTTTATATTTCGACGGTCGCCTAATAACTCGTGACCTGTCATTAAATTTCCAACCACCTTAATCAATTGGTTTTACTCAAAAACTCGGAGCAACCTAATATATATATATATATATATATATATATATATATATATATATAAAATACTCTAGCGTTGATTATCCGCACACATTTTGTTCGTTGGCGCTCAAGACTATGAAAGCTGCAGACCCCTAAACACTCAAGTTGATTCAGCGTGTGGACAGAAACTTTAATCTTTCAACGGGGAGATTCGGAGCAATTTCTTGCCTTAGAAACTGCCGCTAGATGTTCAACGAAGAAATACCGCGTCTGTTTGGGGCTCATTGTTGAACTGGGCTAATCCTGGGTTGAATAACCAGTGACCACACATTTGTGCAGAGACAATTATTCACTCCACGGTGCTAGCATGGTAAATGTTAAAAAAAAAAGTATATATATATACTTTTTTTTAACTCTAGGTCATATTAATATATGCATTGATTTCAATATGTTACCAAAATGTATCCGCAAAAAAAACGTAAGCTGCTGACAAAATTGCAACAAAACAATGAGGTTTAAGTTTGAGGCTATATTGGAGCATTGTTAATAACATGTAACCGGTCTTGTTCTCTTGTTTTACCATTGCTTGTGATATCACTGATGCGTTTAAAGGCGGCTCAAAACCCCGCGTCTCAACTCCTCTGGTTATTGACAAGATTCTCGGATATAAGAAAGAAAACAGTTCGCTGTTTGCGTGGGAGATTCGTGAGCGCCTTCTGAGGGTAAGTCTTTACATTTTCGGCATAAACATCGGCTAGGTTGTAGAAGGTCTGCAATTAGACCGTATTCACACGATGAGTTTGAGAAAGCTCAATTGCGACCACTAACTTGGATTTGATGCATAGAAAATACCACAAAGAAACAAGTTAACAACAAACACTTTTTCTAAGCACTGGCTATACATCTAACTAAGTGTCAAACAAGTCAAAAGTTAACCAAGGTAGACGGTCTGTAGTTAAAAACAAATTGCGTTATATCCGGCCCTGCCCAATTTCTCTGCTCGACATAATTGTGTGCTACAGGCCTTAACGTGACACTCTAACAAAAGCAGCTCTGACCCCAAGGCACTCCACAGCTCACGGCGACTTTGGCCAACACCACTATTGAATAGCCGCTTTGACGCCTTAGAATGAGACATTATTAGTATGTTTGCATTTCGCCCGCCCAGTTCAGTGGCGGGGCCCGACCCATATGCCCGGGACACCTCCGGGACCATGTACGCCCACAGGCAGGGAGGGTTAGCTCGAATTCTAGCTGTTGTCCTGAGAACGACAGTGGACCTCATTTGCCACCAAGACTGAAGCCTCTTTTACTTGATTATTTTATTTGATTTTTTTATTAAGGGCGCCGAACATGGCTAAGATGGTTGGGCTTAGAGGATTAGGAGGGGTGGGGAGGGGGAAGATAGGGGCACCAGCACAAGAAGCGTAACTCTTCGTCGCTGCGCAAAGCTCTAAGCCTACGGTACTAGTAAAGCAAAACTTCCCTAACAAATTTATCACCCTGAAGTAAGATCATCTTTTGAAAGTGGTACGCAGAGCAAGCTTAGAGTTGATTTACTTGGAGTGACGATTTTTGTCTGGCGTTGAGCCTTGCCAACTCGCTTCATGTCCACGTTTACGGTGAGCTCGACATCGTTCTAGTTGACATCCGTCGAGCGCTGAAGTCGTCAGAAAAGCGGCCTGCATTTTAATACTTAGAAATACGAGGTTTTCACCCTTTGTACATTATATTAGAACTGCCCTGGACAGACATGTCTATAAACTCTAGCAGATGTTGAAGTCGCTACCGTTCAGCGGGGGTTGTTGTTTCATAGGTCCTCGTATTGCTGAAAATAATCACTATTGCTGAGGTATGGCTGGAGCAATCACCGAGCCCTCTTGACAGTTACGCAAGTGGGTAGATGAGATGTATTTGAGGTTGTACCATTTTTCAGATCGGGTGGTGCTATTCTCATCTAGTATTACTGCTTTCCATTGGTGGTTAAACTCATAGTATCTATGCTTCGTATTAGTAGTACCCTACCTCGTGGTTAAATGTGAGATTTCTCAAGTCTATTATTTTACTTCTTAGGCAATCTATCGAATATGGACCTGTGTGGCTTCTGTGGACGCCGTGCGACTTTTGCGTGCACAGCTGAATGCCATGTAGATATTTATTTGCTGCATAACATACTCGTACAAACGGTGCTCCTGTGAGAGTCTTAACCAGGACGACGCTCAGACAATTAACCGTGCCTGTTACTTGGCGCGCTTTCAGACTTAGATTTAGACTGTGGGGCAGGACGCTTTAGCCCATCGAAAAATTGGTCTCGTTTTTTCGGGGCTTCGGGGGTCTCCTTTGGGGGTTGCCTTAAGTCCGCTACGGCTTCGCTAGATAAACGCTCTAGTAACTATTCTCCGCAAACAATGATTATCAATGCCAGGTCGTCTACGTAAGCGACGATATAGGCTTCCCGGGAATGTGGGAGTCTATGTGCTTCGTTATGTTTTTTTTACATGAAAGGTTTGAAAAACGCACAATGCATGATTAGTGTTGGCAAGCAACACACCAGTGTAAAACTCTTACCCACTAATAACCGCAGTCTTTCGCAGCCCCTCTTGTTTGGAATTGTGTTGGACTATACCTCTGTGTTATGTTCTAAAGAGTTGCTCCCTGTACTGAGCCTTGAGCGACCTCGAGTCTGACTGCATAGACTACTTTTGTGAGTGTATGCTCAATTTGTTAGGTACGATGCTAGGATACGTGGCAGGTATTCGGATACGCCGTTGTCTATATGTGGCAAGGTGGTCGATTTGCTCTAAGCGCAATTCTCTGTACTTCAGCCATGTTTAGCACTTTGCTGATGGCTGAGTGTGTGGTGGAATGTCGAGCTCGGAAACCGCGCTGCTTGTCCGACCTTGCCTCCTGATTTGGCAAGGCAATAATGCATACTTATAGAGCGGTATGTCGAGAAATCTCTTTGCGGTTTCCCGAGTTTTGAGATAAGGGTCAGACGTGCCGTCTTCCAAGGCTTAGGATTATTTCAGGTGTGGAGACCATAGACTGATTGAAAATGTCCCTTGATCGTCTGATTTCCATGATCGAAAACAGCAGAGTCGGGCCTCCATCGAATAAGCAGAACTCCATTAATCATTGGGAACAGTGTATCGGATCCTAGATCAATGCCTCGCACACCTATAGACGTGCATTACTAGTGGCCGTAAGGCATATCTTCAATGCGCCAAGGACCTGTTTTAGGGCTGAGTCAACCGCTGAGACTCAGCGACCATACTGCCACAAGGACCGTTGGAGAAATTGGGAATTAAGTTAGAAATGCAAGTGTACACGTAAGCGAGACGCTGATCTAGAATCCAGGAACTGTTTGTTATGCCTAGCAAAGATTTCCTAATTGGACTGATGTGTTGGAATTTCTCTCCACCGCGTTTGATTCGTTTCGAAACAGTGCCTTCAGTCCCAACATGCCTGACCTTCGGTGCATTAATGATAGGCCTCACGGCTATTCTAAGCTCGCAGTAGATAAAGGATTGTCTATAATTTCAAACAACCCCCTTGAACATGTTTAATTCCAGGGTTATTCTTAAAACAGAGTTTCAGCCATATCAGTTTCCGTATATATAAATATAGATGATGTCTTGCCCGGCAAGCTTATAGCCACATCATTAAAGCTTAAATGCAATAATATGTAGTACTGTCACTCGGAATCAATATATATATATATATATATATATATATATATATATATATATATATATAGAACATATAAGCTATATATGAATATATATTTGTGTTACGTAGGTATAATTATGTTTCACGTACATGTTTACTAGATGTGTAAGTTGTATCCTTAAAAAAACTGTATAGGTAATAATAATTAGAAATGTAAATGAGTTCAGACGCTTTCTGCCGGCTAAAAAAATACCGGTTTTTATTCGCACCATTCTCATTATTTTGTTGGATGATTTAAAAATAGATTTGACTAGTATGTATCTCACTTTGCCATGTGTGACTCGCTTATAAAGTGTATAGAGTCCGAGTTGCTGTAACGTATGAACACGGTTATAATAGCTAAACTCTCTGACCTCTGCCTCAAGCGTCCAATCAAAGAGACAATGGTTTTTGCTCGACTTTAAAAAGCCGTGGACCGACCATGGGCGAAAAGCTTAGCGCTACTTCAGTTCTGACTTTATTGTACTGTATTCCTTTTCTTCAACTGATTACACATACATTCAGTTGAGCCGTTTAGGCGTTCTTTCGCGTCCTCTTGTTCGTGATATGGCCCATCCAGATGCTCTTCTGTAAACGGTCGCCGCTAAAACTACACTGTGGCGGCCCATAACGAGTGCACTTTTTTAGTTAGTCTGGCTAAAGTAGTACTAAAATCTAGTAACAAGTAGTACATGTGCTCGCCTGTTCTTCTCTATATAGGAGAGAGTGTGTCCCCCAGAGGCTCTGCCTAGCGTTTCAAAGCATCAACCGCATTCTTCGTAAGAAACACGACTCGTCACAGACGACAAGCGAACTGCATAGAGCTCACAGGTAAAGGCGACGCATACATCTGCTGTTTCATATTATATATGCATATATACTCTTTATATATGTTCCATTGTTTGTATGGTTAATGGGTCGACTCTTCTTAGTTGCCTTATATAGGGTTCTTCGTGCTTCTCTGTTTTCTTTCTATAGATAGGAAAGTTCTGGCCGGTGCCGTGCCCTGCGGCGCGAGCGGTTTCGTCGCAAGCGGTGCCAGGGCTGCCCTTCGCTTTTTGGCGATCTGGGCATTTCACCAGTAGCACGGAGGCAATTAGTTCTCGTAAAATATGGGAGAGAGCTAGATTCCGCGCAGCCTTTTTGCCGCTGCTTGGCAGATTTCCACTGCCGAGCATTCAGTGAGATAGGGGACTTTTATTTTAAACGTTTTCTGTAAGTGGGTTAAATTTAGCCTGGGAATCCGTTGCCGTTGTGTAGGAGAATGGGTTAAGAGAAAGTTAAATCAACGGAGAAGGCTACGTAGAGATGCTGGGATAGGGTTTCTTCATAGTTCGGATTTTTGTAGTTATAATTGCATCATCCAGAGTTTGTATAGTGAGTGCTCTGGTTGCGTCAACCACGCGTGACAAGAATAATTCCTAAATGCTGTGAAGACCTTACGCAAATGCTCAGCTTCCGGCCTGAACTTTATAAGTCCCATATGATCTATAAATATAAAGCTATTTTAAGAGCGTTCGGAGAGACAATTTACTTACAGCAGTCAAGTCGTGGGCATCCTTAATGTTCACCAAACGAACCTTGCCTATGGCCAGTCATCACATCTGGTTATGCCCCGTAACGCCATGCAATTGCAGAGAGGCCTTTAGCAGGGTGATCACCTGGTCTACCTCTGGATGTATATACATATATCCGGCCGTAAAAAGCACATGCATTGTACGTTACGGTACTTGACCGCGTATAGCCGCCTTTCTGACACTGGCTTACATTACTAGGCTTACAAAATTCCGCATATTATTGTCTTGTTTATTTGCGGCGTATAAGATATGAGATCTATATGCAATTGTAAATATTGCGCAGGGTGTGAGCAAGATTTATGGGAGTAAATGTCACGCAGTCACCTAACTAGCAGGACTAGTACCGACATCTTCAAAGACTGACAACAATTGTATGTTTGTGCCAATGTACAATAGAGTGAAAATACATTTATTTTAGTGTACATTTACCAAACATTTAATACATAGCGGTTTAAGCCCGGTTAGGGACACGATAAGATTAGTTAGGAGTACACCTAGTGCGTCTGTCGACTGTGCTCTCAGGTGTGTACGAAGTTTCATGCGTCTGCCTGCCTGGCCCTTGCGAAGAGATCACTGCACTGCCTCTCTCGAATGACATGCCGCGAGCAGCTGACTGTATAATTGTATAATCTTTATAAATGTTTATGTTATATGCATACTCCATATGAGTGAAATAAATATGATGATTAATAAGATTAGTTAACAAATACACCTTCGATCTTATCTTCTGATTGTGTGAACAGGCGACGAGCGTATCGTCGATTCACCACCGAAGACGAAGCCGACTGCTCGGTTACACCGGCTGAAAACCGTCAGCGAACAGACCGCTGACCCTCCGAAACGATCATTCCTTATTCAGGATCTTCTCTAAGCAAATCTGACGAGCAATCAAATGCAATAACGAATCGCTGATAATGGCTGCAATAACGGATCGATACTGGCTCGTGGTTCGTATGGAACTCAAGAAGTCGAAGCCACACAAATTTCGAAGTATACTGAGAAAATGCAATTCAGCTTGCCGCCTCTACGTTAAATGCGACGTCCCACGACAACGATTCCTACCAAAATACAAACCTCAGCTTATACGATTTGAGTCGTTTACCTAAGACCAGAGCCAAGGCAAAGAAAGTCAAGAAAGACCAATTTTACGTACGCATATAGCAATGTATGCGCAGGTGCTCACGGCTCAAGTGGAGGAACCATGCTCGACGTCAGATGCCTCTCTCGTGGAGAAATATGATGTCATTAGTACTGAATTTGTTAGCAGTGAGTGGTGATCTCTGTCGCATAGCAGCCTTTTGTCGTCACGTAGTCTCTCGTGATCAAATCGTCATCCAACGGTAGAGCAACAGTTAGATTGATCCGGCGATCATTACACATGTACGGAACTATTGCCTTGACCTATTTATTATAATTAGAGTGATATATATATATAATATATATATGCATATATATATATATATATATATATATATATATATATATATCTATATATATATATATATATATATGCATATATATATATATATATATATATATATATATATTTATATATTAGGTAGTAAAAAAATAAAGTAACTGGAAACCTAGGTGTGTTTTTTAAATGCCTACCACGCCTGCTATGTTCGTAAAACAGATACCTATGTGAGAACAAATAACTGTAGATTCTTCTAGAGGTTTGCAAAGGTATCTCATTTGCTACTATTGAATATGAATTATATCGAAACGGAGAGTGAACACTCCAGCAATTTTATATGAGTTTAAAAAACTGTTTGAAATATTTGGAACATATTCGGCGGGTACAGGATTTGAAAAACTTCGTGCTGCAATTGGTTCACTAAGTGCCGATCCGGCAACTTAGGCATTCTGGATGAACCCCGTTCGTAAAGACCTATTACGCTCGAGAAGGACCGCTTTCGCAAAATTGTGGAACAGAGTCCCCGAGCGACTACGTGTGAATTACTCATGGACTTTGGGGTGTGTCACACAATCATCACTACTCGCCTTCGCGCCTATGGTTTCGCGTTAAAATTGAACACGTTGAACTAATGAATACCACATGACTTGAGCGCGCGCAACCAATGGAGCGTCTAGCCGAGTGCTTCTCTTGGCTTGTCAGGCACAAAGAGTGTCCGTTATTGGATCGAAATGTCAAACGTCTTCCCAGAAGACGCCAAAAGACTCACTCATTCGCGCAAGAGTTTGCTTTGTGTTTAGTGGGATAGTCATGGCATCGTCCACTATGACTGGTGTCTACTATGATTAGCTAGACTGAGTTCTTACCGCCCTCCAAACGAAGATACACAGTGTCGTGAAACAAAAAGGGCGTTAACTTTCACTGAGACCACGTAAGGCCTTATATGAGTTTACCTAGTCTTCGCAAGAAGTAAGCTTATATTATAAAATTTTGTCTCAGCCACCGTACTCTTCACAGCCTTCGACCACCACCCATTCAAATGTCTGCAGAACTATCGGCAGGAAAATAACTCACTCCACCAGAGAAAGTAAAGCACACGTGGAAATATTTCTCGACAAGCATAAACAAGAATCAGAGTAATATACAAGCACGTAGGTTGGCCTCGAATATCCGTGCTAGACATGATCAAGGCTGGACTCTCCATGTGGATCGCCGTCCCTTTCGATGCTTTTCCCTTCCTGAGCTCCTCAAATCCTGTTGCCCTGTCCCGCGTAGCTGCTCAGAACGTATAAATGCAGAAAGCGAAGAATAGAAGCAACGCTGGAGACGTAGAAACGGCGAACGAAGAAGTGAAGAATCATTGTCGCAGATAGTGTCCTGAAGCTAACGAATGTTACAATGAAAACGTTGTTAAAAAGACGTTTAACGTAGCCAGTGATGAAATAAACCGCAGCTCATGAAGAACAGCGTACTTGTTAGGTATGTACATGATTCGTATACTTAGAGCCTAGAAAATGTGTGGATATATGTATATACATTTTGCTCCGCGCTAGTGGAGGATGGCCGCACTCCGGGACGCACTCCAGGATTGGTGGATGCTATGACGCATAATCCATTATCATGCATACATCACACTGGCCGTGCGACAAAACGTGCTGGCATCAATGGCTCTGGCAGTTAGGGTAACCCCCTTAGTCGGCTGGACTTCCAGCAATGATAGAGCTACAAAGCGTGTCCCAGAACGATTGAAAACGGCCTAATTATATAACAATGATCATTTTTCGAGTAAAAAAAAGCCCTTCCAAATAAGGATTGTAACAGTGTCAGAGTACTCATTTACTCACATTATGTATGGTTCGACGCCGCATATTTCAAGGCCAATATGTGGCAGAAAAGGCTAACAAGAAAAACTGGTGTAAGAACTTCATGATTGGGCACGCGTGCAATGTCACATTATTCGCTTTTAAGACGCTAGGGCTACTAGGGCCTAGGTCTAGAAGTAGACTAGGGCTAAGAGCCCCATGACGAAGATATCGTTTAATCATATTGGGCGAGTTTCTTGGGCGGGGAATCTTAATTTTGATCGAACGAGTTATCGTAGCGGCGGTGGTAGTGTCGTTAGCCAAATAGGGCAGTTCTGAATTTACCCTGCCCGAGGACTGACGCATATGTGATATACAAACTGTGTCTACAACTCTAACGCATAACGTAATCAAATAAATCGCCAGGCGGTCTACACAACAAATACATAATTACACTTGTAAACAATAACGAGCACGACCTGTAAATCAAGATCATAAGTACGCTGATTCATTGGCAACAATTATATGCAACATGTTATTATTCTGAATATTTGTGTCTACCGGCAACTCTTGTACAACTGCGCAGATGGAGGGTCCATATTATTTGGTCATTTATTTGATATTGTAGCGGCATTATAAAGCGATTTTGTGTCTTACACACAGGAAGTATTTCGATGACAAATTGTACAGTACGTATTCATATTAGTAGAAAAGCTGTTTCTAAGCTACTTACGGTTTAGGTTGGCATCGGAGATTAGAAATCAATAATTGGCTTTCGCGCTCTCTTGGCGTGGGGAACAATTATGGTTGCGGCGGCCCGGCTGCAAACAGCGGAAGCGCATAAACTGAACATTCTATAGTAAGGATAATAGCAATAAATCGTATATATATATATACGAGGACGGATCAAGTTCCAGTACTTGAATTTTAAAAATGAATGGAAAGGTTACGAACTAGTTCTGATGATCGACCAGTATCCTGAAACACTGTGTATACGTGGCAGAGAAATAGTTGAGAAATCGAAAAAAATGATAAGTTGTAACAGTCTTGACCGATATGTTGTGAGTCAGAAAACTGGAAATAAAGATATTTTCAAAAAGGTTACATTTCCAGCAAGGGAACGTCGTCGCAATAAAGCAAATAAATGCAACTTCGAAAGGCGCATACAATGTTTTTTTACAAATGGAATTAAGATGGCACACGTGCATTGAATCGAGCGGGACTTACTTTGAAGGCAACAAAACACTTAGAAATTAAATAAATACATTTTTATCCGATTTTTTTATTTACCCTCGTATATATGCATATATATACGTTCGCGTTCGCGTTCGTATATATGCATATATATGCGTTCGCGTAAACAATAGCTTTAGTGAGTCGGGCACGTGCCCCTCAGGTGTTCCTCAGGGATCAAGCCTCGGGCCACTTTTATTTTGCACATTTGTTTTAGATCTTAGAAACGTTATTCCTGAGTCGATAACTTATAAGCTTTATGCTGATGATTTGAAACTATACGGACCTTCCAACACCGCTAGCGAAAGGCAAGTACTACAGAGTACGATTGAAGCGGTTTCTAAGTGGTGTGTGGATAATGAAATGCTTATATCAGTGCCAAAATGTGCTGTATTGTGTTTAAAAGAAGCCCATAACTACACGCTACATGGGGAGGCTATCCCTATTTTAAATTGTATTAGGGACCTAGGGGTTGCGGTGACACCGCAACTGGATTTTAGCACCCATATTACACAAGTCATCCGATCAGCTAATCTTATATCTAATACCATATTTCGTTGTTTCATAATTAATGATTACAATTTTTACATGAGGCTTTATAATAGTTTGGTTGTACCTAAGTTTCTCTATTGCTGTGAGGTTTGGCGGCCTTACTTAGATAAACACATTGAAGCAATGGAAAGTGTACAGAGGAGATTCCTTCGTCGTGTCTCGTTAAGGTGTAACGTTGCCCGAAATTCTATTGTGATAAGCCCTATTCGGGAACTTCAGTCCAGAGCGGATATCGCATGTTCAATCGTATTATAAACTCATCAAATAAGTCAAATTATTTTTAGCATTCGGTTGAACAATCTTAGAAGCGGTAACACCATCTCGTCGAAACAAATTGCCAAGACAGATCGTGTAAATAACATGTTTCGTGGCGGATGGCGAGGGCAATGAGAACTTACAGCACTAACAGTGCAAATGTCGCCACACAAGTAAACTGACTATTGTATGTATCTAGGTAACGGTTTCTAAAATGTAAATATTGTCCCCCCTTTGACTAAATAAAGGTGCATTTGATTTGATTTGATATATTATAAACGTATGTGTATGTACATATAAATGTGCCAAAGGTATTTGCGCGTTCTTACCTATGTCGAAATTACAAAATTGTGTCAATGTAAGAATATTTAAGCAAAAAGTTATGTTTCATTTGATATGATACTTTCACATTTTCCATGATAGTCTCCCAGCAATCAGGCATCTCTATAAAGTATGTTTCCAAAAGTTGTGCGTTTTTAAATGGAAACGTTTTTACGTATATGTATGCTCTAACAGATTAGGTTTCCTTTCTGTTAACTAATTGTGCATCAATCTAAACAAGTGATAATAATTCGGTACAAGCTTAGGGGTTATAACAATAGATGTTGACCAAGTTTTTAATCGCGCACTCATATTTTGCAAGGTTGGCAAACATGCAGATGAGTCGAATGCTGTGTTTGTTAGAAAAGTCATTCTTATTACCAGAATGAAGGCGATTGAGAATAAATTGTTGGAATTTAATGCAGTAAAGGTCTCTAGTAATCGTCTGGTCTTGCCCCAGTTGCAAGCACAAGTTAACAATACCATTACCATACAACCAACAACGCAATAATGCTTTTCTCCGTAGGTTGTCTGTTTGGAGTCAGTCTGGACAAAGCATTGGATAATTGGATGGGATGGAATGGATTGAACCATTGGACCAGCAGAGTGTTCTACATGTATTCTTGTAAAATACCTGTTTATTATATTTCAGGTTACCAAACGATTTTAAAATGGACCTTTGTCGAAGCAGACAGGAATCAAACATCGTACATATTATTTAGGCACGTGTGGTTTAAAATAAAAGACGAGCGCTCAAACCGATTTGCAAAGCTTATTTAAGGGACTTTTTGACAGAGTTTCGAAGTGATTTTAAGTTTTTAAGGCTTCCTTTGAAAGGCTGGCATGCGTCATGTAAGTATTTCTTTGAACTCCTGAGAAGTCAGATGTGTTTAGCTGGACTATAAAAGGCGGTCTTTGCACGAACCAATTTTGTCTTACAACGCAAGATCAATGAACTGCATAAGAAAAATTACTACGACTTTAGTAATGTCATATTTACTTTACACAACCATTCTCATTCGCCAGAAATTACCTAGAAAAGTCAGCAAAATTTTCTTTCTGGACAATATATAGTATATAAGTTCGGTCGGATTTTTAGGGCAAATTCAGACACTTAAATTATACAGGCGGTTAGTATTCTCAGTTATTTTTTTCAGAAATTTGCAATAGACGTATATATATATATATATATATATATATATATATATATATATAATTTACTCAATGTAATCAATCATTAGCTATACTATATCTTGGAAAGGGAGAATACAGTTGAGCAAATCCGACGATAGACTAGCGACCTGAATATGATTGTTGTATTTCATCTCTGGTCGTGCATGTGACAATCGCTACGTTTATACCAGATACACACCTGATGCTTTGCATCATCTGGTCTGTTCGAATATAAATTTACACGAAGAGTACATGTAGTGCATCTGTCAATTGTGTTTTTAACCGTGTTCGAAGTACCATGTGACTGGTGCTTACCAAGAGATCGCTGCGTTGTCTCTCTGTAATGTGCCGAGAGCAGCATAATACATGATATTTATATATATATATATATATATATATATATATTTCTGTTAGTCTATCACTTTCAACTTCGATTGTCAAGTGTCCTAATGAAAGTACCGCTACGCTACACAAGTGTCGAAATTGTAATAGCTTACACGCAATGTTACATGAAGCTTTATATAGGTCGACATATATCTATCTGCTAAAACAGCACCCACATTTAGCCATCGCCCACCACCGCATGCTGGTGTGCAGGCATTTCCGTTCAGTTTACTCAAGTCCGCACAGTTATATGATATCTCGAATTTTACCTTCTTCTTAATTAGTAAGCTATGTCATATTGTTTCAAGTTACAAGCAGAAGGTAAAGACACGAAACAAACATAGTTGTGATTGTTGTTGCTGTTGCTGCTGCTGCTGCTATATTAATTATTGTGTAGAGGTTTCCTTAAGTTGCATATTTGCCGAAACCTCGTTCACTTCCCAAAAAGGTTGTGTTCACGCAAGGGGTGTTGGTGTAGGTGTAGACTGAAATCTACGAATCGACGCTAAGTGTGTGTCTCCACCAGCCATGTCACCAAGGACCGAGACACAGCGCACGACGGCTGTTTGCGTGTTACGATGATGTCACAGATTAGGTCACGATGCAGATTAGCTGCCGCAACCCGGCGCACATGCCGAATACAGAGATGCGCACACAGACATGCACAACAACGAGAGCCATTAGCCGAGTGTCGAGATATGGTCGGAATGGCTTGGTTTTCAATCTACTCGCACACTATTGATCTCGGGTCGAGCCGTTCTGTCTGTCTAGCTGCTCACTGTCAACAGTTACAGCTCGTAGCAATTGATTCGTAGCAGTTCGTAGCAATTCACAACGCATAACTGTTTATTACAAAAGGCAGTGATTACGTGATGCACATACGTGTCCGGCACGGAAATGATTTACATTAACACTGATGAACATGACGGCAGTTGACTGTGCAATAGGGCCGTGAATTTCTGCGCTTGCCGGACAGAACCACACTTGTGTTCTGGCGATGGCCGAAACCTTCGACCTTCAACAATTTTTACAACAACAACAACAAAGGCAACAGCAACAACAACAAATGCAACAGCAAAAGCCACAACAACAACAGCGACAAAGGCAACAACAAGTCGAGCGAGCCACGCAATGCCGACTGCCGGACCAAGTGGAGTTTGCACCAAGACCCGCCGGCCATTTGTGCCCATCAAATGACTGTCGCCGCTTGCAAAAACTTCCTACAAATGGTATGCAAATATATATTATATGCACAAAGGTTGACGACGTTCCTTGAGGTTACGAGCTGTTGGCTTCACTAGAAGTTTAGTTGGCGTTCTGCGTTGTGTGCAGGAGGAAAATAGTGACGGGTTCTACGGTCGGTTGTGTTAGTTATCGTCCATAGCTGTTTATCACCACAGCATTTTCAATTTTTTTACGCTAACGCGGTTTACAGCACTTGGCACAGGAAGCAATTTCCCATATCGCACTACCACCGCTTTGCACCAAGTGCATTCATTAATACTGTCTCGAGCGAAAAAACTCAAGCCACATCGGGTTTGCAAACGGTAGTCAGTTGTGTTAGTTATACCAAGCTTAGAAAATTAGGACAGATCGATAATGCAATCGTGTCATATCAGAACAGATTTTGGCGCTTTATATTTCAGCGCTATGGGAGAAACAGCACCGTCCGAAGCCGCCACAACATCCTAGAATACCTGTTATGAAGCAACTCCCTCCACGGGTGGTCGTCACAGCAATCCTGCAACCTCAAACGGTGATTGTGCGTAACGCAGCTGACACTGCTCAGCACGATGAGTTCTCGCTAGAGGATTCAGCTATCGCTCAGACCAATGGAGGGTAGCCATTTTGCAACCGGTGACGGCTGTCTGGTTGAGGTCGACGGCAGAATCAGACGGGCGGCGAATTCTTGAGATGCGCGGTGAGTCGGTATACCACGTGTGGCTAGTTGATGATGGCCTAACTATTCTCAGATCGGACGTCCGACCTTCTGCCCGAACGCTTAGCCCGGCGGCCGGCCCGAACCCAGATGGTGACTATTGGATGCAGGCTGTCGTCAGTCGTCAGCGCAGAACGTGTTCTGCTCGGCAAGACATTCGACGCTGCCGAGGGTGAAAATGGCGTGACCGAGTTCAGAGATGGGAAATTTGACGTTCTGCTGAGGCTAGGAGTGCGCCCTCGGCCCGATTCCGCGCTGCCCTCGCTAGACGCGCTGCACGAAGTCATTCTGCTGGGCCGCCGAGGCGCATCGCTGGTCGCGGTGCTGCGGACAGATATCCAAGCTGCACTAAAGCCTCTAGCCAGCTTCGAAAAAGATCCACATTTGGCGGTCCTGCCAACCCTAGAACCTGGCCGACGGGTGTTTGTCGTTGTGTGGCACAGATGTGAGTGGAGGCGTGCGCAGGTGATCGCCGTGAGCGATCACCACATCACGGTGAGCCTTATCGATCTGGCTCTTGAAGCAGTCATCCCGAAGGAAGAGGAACGCTTTGGTGTACTGCCCAGCTGGTGGAGACAACCGCCTGCCGGAGCGCTTCGGCTGAAGTTAGAGAACTTTAGCGATAGTCAGCTGACGACCGTCGTAGCCGTGCTAGGCTACCGAAAGCTTCGTATGCGGCTACAGGAACCGAACGTTCATACGTACACCGGTCAGCTGTATCTATCGATCAACCGCAAAGGTGGGTCACGAACTTCATCTTTGGTGGCTGTTCGTCGGCTGGCCCATCAACCACCTCGAGCATTTTTAGACTTTCCCTTATAACTCAGGCTGTCGAGGATACTGAAGATCAAAGGTACCACCCTCAAGCGAGACGATTTTGAAAGCCCGTTGTTTCAACAGATGTGTGACGACGGTATCTATGATGTGGTGCACGTTGATGCCGATATCGGCACTATTTTTCTCGCTGATAGAAGCTTTGAAAAACAGCTCTACTACATAGCTAAACTCGTTTCATCCACACCGAAACGTTTGCTGCCATCGGCGTTCTTGGGACAAGCGGTCCTCGTTGCGGGCCCGAGATTCTACTATCGTGCCGAGGTAAGTTGCCCATTGAGAAGGCTGTTAAAAAAAAAATATATAATATATATATAACACTCTAGTGTAGGCTTGCTGTACGGGCATCGTGATAGTAGCTATATTTAGTAGTTAGCAATAAATGAATTTGCTGATTGTAAGGTACTACTGTTTCGTCATGCCGTCTCGTTGTTTCAGGTAATAAGTGCGTTTAGCAATGGCTATGTTGTGCGAATGGGGGACTTCGGCACGACACGAGTCGTATTTGAAGTATTCGATCTACCCCAGAGCCTCAGCCAGTACTCGCCTGACGTGCGCTGTTAGACCAACGAATGTTGACGTGAACGACATTGCCATTGGTAGTACGGTTTCCGTCAAGTTTGATAAGTTAATTTGTTTCGAATGTGTGGCTTTTGGGTTCGTCGAGAAGCTAAATAAATAGTGTATGCCTACGCTGCACAGACGAGAAAATGGAAAACCAGTCCCTTGATGCTACTTACGAGACTGCTACACAGAGCGCTGTTTTAGAATACATACTGGTATGTGTCAATTTGTTTTACGCATTTCCGTTCGTTTTTCGAAAACTGAAGAAAGCTTCCTAATATGTGAAATACAGAAAATAACTGGCTAGATTTCGCAAATGTTGAAATACAGCGTTATTATTGTCAGTCAAAGAGGCATTATTCAAGTCAAAGGCTTGAAAAGAGAGGCGGATATGTTCAGCAAATAATATGCAAAGCGTTGCCCCATGTACTACTCAGGACGAGACTTGTTTGCGAGGGCCTAGAATGTTTGCTTGCGCTACGTTTCTTTCAAGTACTTATTGAGGTGAGAAGGAATACAGTAAGGCACGTCTTTGTGCTCTACCCATTAACGCTGACCTCAACCTCGCCTCTCTCGGTCACGTCTTAGAACGTATGTAAACGTGCTTCAAAGAGGTGTCACCTCCACATTCCATGCGTCAAGTTTGTGTCTTGGCGCCACTCAGCGCTGCTGCCAGCTATTGCACCAGGTATTCAGCATCGCCCTTCTAGTACAGCGTACAGCTCGTCCTCAAGAAAGCGCTTAGTGCGTTCCTAAACAAGCAGAACCCACGAAAGCATTCAGATTAACACCAAGACGGCATTTGCTCTCATCAATGGTGTTTCACTTCTTGTGGTGCACTTTGTAACTGCTATTTTCTCCATCCGTATGTGCTGAGCATAAAAATATCGCAGAATGTCTCTTGAATGGCGAATCACTGGCTTCTAACTTACGCTGTCTAAAGATAACTTAGTCAAAGTAGTGATTAGACTACAGGCCCTGCTGGCGAACGCAGTTAGTATAAGCGAAATATCTAACTTGTGGAGTCTTTAAGATTGATATATGCTATTTTACGTGGGTATACTATAACAAATCGTCGAGAAAGAGCTATGCAACAGTAATTTGTTCAATAAAGTGTGATATTTCTGTACACTACAAAGTGGCTGCAAAAATACCTGTACATAATCTCGTTGTATAATTTGCAATAATGGTTTTTCTCATTAAAAGGATTGCCATACAGACAAACTAATCCTTGCACAGCTTTCCAGAATATCTTAAAGCATATTGGCAGCTTACAGGAGCCCTCGTCATCGAAAAATGAATACCTAGATAGTCTGGGCATGAACTATCCTAACTTCACTTTAGTCCCTGAAGTAGCCATCTCGAGAAAGAACTGTAAAACCACGGCAACTGCTGAAATAGATGTCATCGGCTCTTCTTGGAATGCTGGACAACACTTCGGACTGCTTTCCTTACCTTTTGTTACTTGAAAGCTGCGCTAGTCTCCGCTGCGTCCTGCATGACTATTGCAGCTCTGTTTAGCTGTTTTGTACATACTATATTCTGTCCTTAGTTGGTGCGTGCCTAACACGGTATTAGGGACTAAGCGTAAACAGCATTATTCCGTCCTGAGCAATTAGCATTAAAAGTCCAGCAAAATGGTGTGGCAGACTATAGCATGCCATGGCCTCTGATTCACTCCAATATCTTGATCAACAGGCTGACTAAACAGCCTTTTTGATAGCGAGATGCAAGCCTATCGCTGAGCAATCATTAATGTAGATTTCTTATTTAATCAATTTATTTTATTTTTAATCCCAGTGAATAAAAAGCGCCGATTTGCAAGAGTAACATATATATATATATATATATATATATATATATACATATATATACCAATTCTCTTTGTCGAACTCGTGGACGTGATGGCCGAACCGCTGGCACTTATATTTACACGTACACAATACGATACAAAGTCGCCTTTATTAAAAAGGAATGTGGAAATTACATTGTAGTTTTTACACACATGAACACGTCGCGAAACTCTCCATGGGAACGGGATATTCACCACTTTGACATTAGCAATTACAGTGGAGTACTTGGCACACCACTACGAAGATTATTTGGACGTACTGTGAAAAAGAACGAAAGTTATTGCTCCGGATTAGTTATTTAAATAGTGTTACGTCAACTCGCATCGGGTACTTCGCTCGCGTTTGGGAGTTCGAGGCCGAGCCTCTCACGTCTTGCATTGCAGCGCCAGTGAAGAGCAGTTCTACATATCTTCTTTAGAAGGGTGCCCACACCTAAGTGAGCAGTGTCTTTTGGTCCGACAAGCGTATCATACGATTTTATGTACATTGCTCGGCCATGCCCAATAAACGATCTAAGAATGAGATTGCACAAATGAAACGCAGATTTTACAACTTCGGCAACATGAGTTGATATCTTCATTTGACAATTGAATGTGATAATTTGGCCTTTGTATGTTGACATATCAGGTATACTGTGGCCGTGTAAATCATATGCAGTGTCGCCCTTGATTGTTTTCAGCACGGCGCATTTAGAAGTAGATATTTCCATTCTATTCAAGCGGGCCCTTAGTGGTACGGAATCAATTGCCTTCTGTAACTCTGCCTTAGCTTTGTCGTTTTCAACAACGTGGCTTCAGCATATACATTTAAATCGTCGGCATAGAGCTTATAAATCACATCGAGACTGCCGAGGACAAGTTAAAGCTCTTTAGCAAATATTGCATACAAGGGCAGCTCTGAGCAGAAACCTTGCGGGCTATAGAGAGGCAGGGAGCAATAAGTGTCAAACATAGCACTTACCCTGACCTTAAAGCTTCTGTCAGTCTTACCCTGACCTTAAAGCTTCTGTCAGTCTTACCCTGACCTTAAAGCTTCTATCAGTGAGATAGGATTGACACCCATTTCGAACTCTAGATACGATGCCTAGCGATTTTATCTTAATTCGCAAAATGTTGTGGTCAACCCGATCGGATTTGATATCTTTAAAGATGGAAAAGTGTCCCTACCTCTCTGTTTCACGAGTTAACAGTCGCACCATTATTGAAGAAAGGATCAAAAAATGTTCTGCAAACCCTCCCATTAAGCGACAGCCAATATAATGCCATATACCAGAAAATATTTTGGCGGACGCCAAACGTCTAATCGATCCCCAACAATGTTGATTCACTCAACTGCTATACAGCTATTCGAAGCGGTGAAGCGCAACATGAAACCCGGTCTTTTACCTCAATAGTCAAGCCATTCTCCAGATCGCCCCTTATAAAGACTTAGGTATCACGCTTGGTTCGCATTGAAGTGTTGGACACATATAACTGAAACAGCATCTTATCGCGCTTGAGCAATTTTATAATGCGAGCTATAATTACCGTGGTATCAAGTTTTATGCCAAACTATAACACGTTTTTTTTAATACGAAAATGACGTACCCTGCCCAGGTTTGGGTGCTTTTCGGCGATAATTGCGGCGAGTGCAGAATTGTTTTACAACGCGCGTTGCCAGTCGCTCTAATACATCCAGATGCCAGTTTGTACATCCAGCCATCTCCGAGATGTAATGAAAACTGATTTTAGAATTTAAAATAGAACTTTATACGACACCGCAAAGTATCTAACTATTTCATTGTGAACCATGTGACTATTTCGCTGTGGATCACTGTGATGCGTGTATGTTATTGCTTTTATACAATTTATAATCAATTCAAAACTTATTTGTTATTGTGGTTATGAACAATATGGTTTTTATTCTAACCTAACAACATAGCACGGCGTATTAATTCTCGGTTAAATAAAAAGCAACGTAATTGAACAGACCGGTCGTTCAGGGATAACGTTACGTCGACGTTATAAATAGCTTTATTTTAAAGAATATTGACAAACAAATAAATAAAAAACAAACAAACAAATATTGACGTACAACGAGTATTGTTCACTTTTACGTAGTAACTACTACTGCGTGTGTCATTTAGTATTATGCTGGGCTGTCATTAGAGTTTATTTGCATGAACGCATAAGTTAGAAACGTACTTGCACACCATGCACGGCTGAGTAGACTTTTGGCAAAGCCAGAAAGACATTGGCGATGGTCGTTTTTAGTCGTAGTAACAGTGTTAATAATAATGGTGTTTGTGCGTCTTCCTTATAGTGGAGACCGGGTCGACGGTTTTTCAGACACATCTCACGCGAAGTTCACGAAAGATTGATTATATACATACGTAGATACATACATACACACGGGCAAACGCTCAGAGAGGCATACATGATACAAAATGTGTTACTGCAACTTACATTCTGTAGCGAAAAAAAAGACAAGCAACATCATAATAAGCATTAGGTAACAATTTGCCGCATTACGGTTGCCGTCGCAGATGCTTCGATGATTCTGGTGTTGTTGTCATTGTAATAGTAGTAGTAACAGTCGTCTTTGTTGTTGCTGTTGTTGCTGTTGTGTTGTTGTTGTTGTTGTTGTTGTTGGTTGTTGTTGTTGTTGTTGTTGTTGTTGTTGTTGTTGTTTGTGGTTGTTGTTGTTGGTGTTGTTGGTTTTGTGTTGTTGTTGTTGTTGTTGTTGTGTGTTGTTGTTGTTGTTGTTGTTGTTGTTGTTTGTTGTTGTTGTTGTTGTTGTTTGTTGTTGTTGTTGTTGTTGTTGTTGTTGTTTGTTGTTGTTGTGTTGTTGTTGTTGTTGTTGTTGTTGTTTGTGGTTGTTGTTGTTGTTGTTGTTGTTGTTGTTGTTGTTTGTCGTTGTTTGTTGTTGTTGTTGTTGTTGTTGTTGTTGTTGTTGCTGTTGTTGTTGCTGTTGTTGTTGTTGTTGTTTGTTGTTGCTGTTGTGCTGCTGCTGCCAAGTCGTTGAGGATAGGTACCTCTCAATGTATTTCGCGTTGACAGACAGGGCAAGATAGGGCGAAAGAAAAAACGATGACATGGAAGATAAAGGTGCTGTGTCTTTGCGATCTTATTCTGCTTCAAGCCCGGAACAGGAATATCAACTAAGATATTAAAACGAGTGTTAGCGATCTATGTGGCTGTTATCGTAGTTGCTTGAGTCTGTGTCACGCGAGGCGCCTCTACAAATCAGAGATCAAATTATAACAAGCTTGATAGTAGGTAAAGGGCTGGGAAGGCAGACATCAGATTTACTTTTATGGATTGTGCCCACTGTGTACCATACGCAGATATGCACATACAGTAAATACTCGCGCTCTTCAGATCTATTCGTGTGTATATTCTGCGAGCAGATGCTTACTCAAATCTTTGTATGAAGTAGAAGAGAACAGTTCTAATGAGAAAACCCTGAAGGCGTTATATACTTTTACGTTAGGTAGCAACCGCAACCTTAAAGTACTTGCGACGGTGCTCTGGTTGTCAGATTTTCTTCGCCCAAAGACGAATACATTCATACCTTCTAATTAACAGTGTTCATTTGCAATCTTAGGACTTCCGAACGACGCAAAATCCCAGCCACATCTCGTGCCATCATGTCATATTCACACAATTGCCACAGTCTGTCACGACCTTCCAGAAAGCTCCACAGTACTTGAACTTGCTCTGGAGACTCGGCAGAGAATCGTAATATACTCCGCTGCGGCAGAGGGCTGGACATTCTGAAGGATCTCCCTGTTGCACACAATGAAATGTCGATCTAGCAGAGGAGGAGCTACTATGAATGGCGATACAACAAATTCACTATAGGTTACAATTACTCGGGTGCCTTGGCCTTTACAGCTCACACGTACAGAGAGACACCGAGATAGGGCCTCATGACATCATCATTCTAAATGACCGGCTTCATCTTGTATTTTTATAATATGCTTTTGACGATAATACAGCTACGCCTCATGGCAGTAGCGTAACTGTAGATACACAGTAATTCGATAATCACCAATAATCGACGGTGTGGGAAAATTTAGACGGTGGCTGCGATGTCGTCCATAGACTTACAAGAATATATATATATATATATATATATATATATATATTTATATATATATATATATATATATATATATATAGTCTGTAACCTGTTTTGAAAGTATTTCCATACGCACGTAGCCTCGGTAAGTTCAGTACGAGTAATTGCCGTTGCCACGAGTAAAAGACGAGGAAGCAAAACCACGAAGGAGAACAAATTATGCTCTCGTATGCGAACCTACTAGCTTCTGGCATGTGAACAGACCGAGAAGTCAGACAGCAGCGTGAATGCGTGTCTAGTAGGTGGTGGTGGTGGTCGCGCTGCATCTGCCTGTGGCGATTGTGTGGTTGTTGCTGTTGCCGCAGCGATCTTTGTTGTTGTTGCTGTTGCCACAGTGATCTTTGTTGTTGTTGTTGTTGCTGCTGCTGTTGTTGTTGTTGTTGTTGTTGTTGTTGTTGTTGTTGTTGTTGTTGTTGTTGTTGTTGTTGTTGTTGTTGTTGTTGTTGCTGTTGTTGTTGTTGCTGTTGCTGTTGTTGTTGCTGTTGTTGCAATCGTCTTTGTTGTTGTTGTTGTTGTTGTTGTTGTTGCTGCAATCGTCTTTGTTGTTATTGTTGCAATCGTCTTTGTTTTGTTGTTGTTGTTGTTGCAATCGCCATTGTTTTGTTGTTGTTGCAGTCGTTTTTGTTTTGTTGTTGTTATTGCTGTTGTTGTTGTTGTTGTTGTTGTTGCGTTGGTTATGTTGTTGTCGTTTGTAGCTTTTGTTGCTGTCATGGTTCAGCATCATCATCATCATCGTTATCACCACCATCATCATCACAACACGGTCATCACTATCATCACTATTGTAGCAAGTTGATGGTAGCCGCTTGCCCTGTCCCATAGTACTATTACTACTAGCCTTCGTTTGAGTGCATGGGTGTGTATGCGTGTCTGCGTGACGGCGATATCTGTCTCGAGCAATGCGTTTGTTCGTGTCATTCTTTTTTTTCGCTTGCTAGTTTCCTGCTGATGCAGATTTGTCTTCTTTCCAGAGAGGACAGCAATACGCGCAAGGGTCGCTCGCTCGCTAGCTGCCTCTTCACGACGGACTGGTTGACAGACTGACAGAAGACTGTTCGTTACTCTTCCAGTCGGCGACTCTTCGCTCAGCTGTCCCTAGCTCACCAACGACCACAACACTCACAGCGCTTGACACTTGACAACAACAACAACAACAACAACAACAACAACAACAACAACAACAACGACAACAACATCAACCACAACAGCAACAACCTTGCTTTATCTTAACCAGCCTCTAGTTGTCTGAGTAGCTTTCACAACATCTTTTTCTCTCTCTCTAAATATATATATATATATATATATATATATATATATATATATATATTGCTCTCTCTCTCTCTCTGTGTGTCTGTCTCTCTCTATGTATATATATTGGTCCTTGTCAATCTCTCGCACTCTGTTTTCCTCTCGGTCGCTCGTTTGCCTGTTATCTACCGCGTCTCCTGCTCACCCGTTGGTGGCTGCTGCCCTGCTGGTTGTTGGCGCTGTTGCTGCTGCTGATGATAGTGCTGATGATGCTGATGGTGCCGGTGGTGGTGGTGGTGCAGTTGTTGAGCGTAGTCGAAGGAACGATTCAGTCTCGATTTGCCGACGACGCTCTGTTTTGGTTGGCTGCTCGAGTGCACGTCTTGCGGCGCCGGGTCCTCTAGCGGGGCTAATGATGCCATTGCGCTATTGCTGTTGCTGCTGTTGCTGCTGTTGCTGCTGCTGATGCTGGTTATGTTATTGTTGATGTTGATGTTGCTGATGCTGCTGCTGCTGCTCATGCTTCTGCTAGGCGGCGTAGATCATAGACCAGACTAACGTGATGACTCGAGCTCAAACGAGAACGATACGGGATACAGACGAGAGACATGGAGAGAGAGAGAGTGGGGGAGAGAGAGATATTTAGAGATAGGAGGGGCGAGAGAGAGAGAGAGATAGGGGAAAAGCGAGAGAGGATGAGAGGAGAGCGCGCTTCGCTCGTATGCTGTCATTACGTTTGAAAGCTGGCCATATCGTCGGTAGAAAAAATGATAACGTTGTTGTCGTCGTCGTCGTGGCTAACGGCCGCCGCCAATATACGAACGAGTGAGTGGGCCGTGAAACAGACTGCCAAAAATGAGAAACGGCAGAGAAATGGCATAGACCGCCCGACCAACAACAACAGCAACAACAACAACAACAACAACAACAGCAACAACAACAGCAACAACAACAACAACAGAAAGGATCACCGGGAATCGAAAAGAGAGAGCGCAGAGACGCTCCCCGTCTCCGCCCGTTTGCCGGTTGCTCGGTCGGACGGACGGAGACGGATAGAGGCCGAAATGTTCATCTCATCAGCGCGTCTCGCAACTCCACCATATTTGATCGACCACGTCGCCAGGGCCGGCATCGAATCTCCAGCATCCGTTGGAGTCGCATTTCGAGCGTTTGAACGATTTGACTGACAGCGAGACGTGCGTGTTGACAATAGTAATGATGACTCGACAACAACAACAACAACAACAACAACGACGACGACGCCACCGCCATTAGTAGCAGTATGAAAATCCTGGTGATGAAGATGAAGATGAGGCATTGATGATGATGATGATGATGATGGCGTATTATGATAGTCATGTTGAGTTCACAATAGTGATATTTCGTGATGAACATCTTCCTCCGTCCTCGCGAATCGCGTTTTTGCCTCGTTTTTCTTTTGTTAGATTGTCGCATTTAACTGACATTTGCTGCTGCTGCGACTGCTACCGCCGCTGATTGACTTTGCAACTGATTGGCTTTGACAATGAAAAATTGCATTCTTCTGCAACACCAGTGAACCTCGGGACATACATTCGGCCTTGCAGGGCATTATCTGTCCTTTCTCTGTGTGTGTCTATATATATAGCTTTTTTTTTTAAATATAAACAACTTGCCGTTAGCCTGTCGTGTATGTCCTAGTAATTTACATATCTGGCTGTGACGAGTAGCGTGATATTCGAATGCAGATTGTTGTTATTCAAATTATCATATCTCCGACCGATACGCAATACAGCACGCAGCCAGTGTAGCGATGGCCATAGGGAAGTATCTGGTGCGAAGGATTGCCTGCAGGCTACTAATAAATAGTACACTTACTATACCGAAAAGTGATGCTATAATAATTATGAATAAATAATATATGACATGAGACAATTCATCGGACTATGCGACGTCCCGCACTTGTCTGTCAAACATGAGTATCGGTGAACACCATAACATGCTTGGTGATCGTTGCCACGCAAAGCCCACCAAGCTCTATCAGCAAAGCAAGTAAGATATGCGCTGTATCCTCGTCAATCAGCTGTATGTTCACCTTCGCCGCTGAGCCGCTGCTGAAAACGCGACTCCAAAGTAGAGCGCCGCGAACAGAACGAACAAGGCTGGCATGAGGAACCGACAGACGTTGTCCGGCCAGTTTGCCTGAATGTCGTTCATCATCGAGTGCACCTTGTCGCTCGTCAGCTCCCGCTTGTAGACGTTCTGCACCAGGACGAACTCGAACAGCGCGACCCGCGACGAACGTCATCGCGACCCCGCTGAACACGTCCGAGTACTTCGTGTAGTCCGTGATCGGGCTGCTGTACGCCGTGAAGTGCACCAGCAGCATGGCGACCATGAAGTCGACCATGAGCAGCGTGACGCGCACCGGCGAGCACGCAATCCAGTACGAGAGGCAGGCGACGAACGCGCACATCGCCAGCGGAACGAAGAGCCGCACGACGTGCGGCGACACCATCCGACTCATGACGAAGTCGCCGTGCAGACAGGGAAACACGTCGGTCGTCGTCGACATCGAGCAGTCTCGGTGGCGAACGTCGCCAGCCGGAAGTCGCTCACCTCGAGCACGTGCCGGGTCAGCGGAGCGGCAGCCGGCTCCAGCGGAGGCGCAGCTGCGACGCGGGCGTCGACCAGCTCGTGAGCGTGAGCGGACACTCTGCGTGTCGAACGGATAGTTGCGCAGGTCCATCGGGCACGACAGCTCGACGGTGACCTGGCGGTGGAGGCGGACGTCGCCCGCGCTGCTGACGCGGGCCGTGCGCGTGCCGCCGTGAAGCGTGTGACCATCGGCCGACCGGCGGAGCTCGTTGGCGAAGTAGAGGTCCGGCGTCCAGATCTTGGCCGCCGGCAGCGTGACGAAGACAGCCGGATAGCTGTGCTGAAGGCGTTCGTCAGGCCACGACATCCGCAACAGCAGCTGGACCTTGTACTTGCGGTCGATCGTCGACAGGTACTCGAAGTTCTGCATCGCGACGTTGATCTCGACGCGCCACCGAGTCCGGCCGGCAGCTTCAGCAGCTCGTCGCTCTCGAGCAGCTGCCGAACTGAGCGCGCTTTCTCCGGCTGTCGCGCCGTCCGCTGCCAGTTGCGCTAGCAGCGCGAGCAACACGAGGCGGCCAGCCCCGCTGTGACGGATTGTGAACTGCGTGACCGTGCTGGCTGTGGTGCTCTGGCAGCAGCGGGAGCCGCCGTCGCTCAAAGGTCTTCATGGTAGTTTTGTGTTTTCGTTTCGATTTTTGTTCGGTCTTGGCTCAATGATCACAGCACTTTCAAAGACGCCGACGACGACGACAACGACGACAACCACAACGACCACGTCAAAGATGACGATATGGCCACAATCACAGCAGCAGCAGTTGAGTGCAATCGTGCACTTATCTTGCAGCACAACAATATCTCCAACACACAGTTCCACACAGAGCTAGCGCACACGAAGGACAGCACAGCTATAGAAAGAACCGAAAATGGAGAGAGAGACAGGAGAGCGGGGCAATAGAGAAAGGGTGGAGGTGAATAAGCAACAACAACAACACCACAGAGTGGGGCAAACGAGTGAGAGAAAAATGAATAAAAATAGACACTGTATGTAGAGGCAACAATAGGCAACACCAAAGTCGGGCAAGTACAAAGCGAGCACCAGTACTGTGGTGACCTGCAGAAGTTGGACTTGAAAGCCGTGCTAAAACGATTCGGAGAAGCTCGAGTAAGCGGTCGTCGGTTTTGCCCATATCGGCGGCAGTGTGGGTAAACGGCGGTCTCCGCGCGATCTAGTCTGGCTGGCAGCTCTGCATGCAGTGAGGCGACGAAAGGGGCAGACAACCCTGGTTGCGGTAATCTCTCCCGCTGTCTGTTGTACGGTAAGGAGAGGGCGGCAGAGTTGAGCAGCGACCGGTGAGTGAGTGATTGAGTAAATACAAAGGCAACAGCAAGGACAGCAGCTGTAGCAACAGCAAAAACACAACGATGACAAAAACAACAATATTAACAACAATAACAACAACAACAAATGCTAACGACAATAAATGCCAAAAAGACAACAACTAAAGCCAACGTATAGCAACAACGCCGTCGGTAGAGATCGCGCTTGGCTAGACAGGAAACGCCTTAGCTTAGCCCGCGTAGTCCGTAGCGCGCCGAACGCGTTCAGCGTTCAATGAGAAACGACAGCTGGGGCGAACTTTAAAAAGCGGAGTAGTAGAAACCGGCGCTGATATGCTCGCGCAGCAGCAGCAAAGAAATACCCGCAGCGGGTACTATCCGCATTGACGGCACGGCAAAACTTCGTACCATGGTGTATCGCGTACTCTTATATAGCAGTATAGGTCATACTCTCTAGTATAGACACAGGTCAGCTCACATAGTGCGTTGACGTTACACCTAACGAGGAACGCCAGATAATGACGACGACGACGACGATGAACCCGAACGCGCGCTAATAGCGGGTGACACCACGCGAGTTGCCGCGAGATTGTGGTTGTACTATCACTACGTCACTAACCTACTCTGGTGGGTGGGCAGGCGGGCCGCGCTCTGTGAACGCTCATTGCGACCTTTCGTGGGCTCGTATGGACGACAGATACAAGAACGAGATGACGATGACAGCAAACAACAACAGCGGCACAACAGCAACAACAATAAACCGCAGCAGCAGCAACAACAACAACAGCTTATAACCGCAGCAACAGCATCAACAACAACAACCCACGATAAATAAGACAACGACTAACTTATGGACCGGTAGGCCATTCGTCGGCAACCTTTGCCTGATCAGAGGCCATAACAAACACGAAATGACAAAAAGGGCAACGAACAACAACACAACAGCAAAGAACCTTACCAGCCACTATCCGCCCAATCGACCGGGATATCATACGACTTTACAAGCATTCACGGCGGCGATATGCTAATCTTAATTGACATTACACACGTTGCCGGTGTGTTGGGTACTACGTCAAGCAAAACATCTATCAGGAAATGTTTTCGGCCCTGCGTCAATAAGGAAACCGTCTATAGAAATCATAGTATTCGCAACCAGCGAGAGAGAGAGAGAGAGGGGGGATGTGGGATAGGTAAAAGGAGAGGAAAGAGAGAGTTGGCAAAGGCGGCAGTTCCTGGCATGACTTAATGTAGTCCTCTGCCTCTGTGGGGGAAATATCAGAACAGCATGGTTATAACGGTGATGGGTGTTTGTTTGCGTATCTGTCTGTGGTCTATCGAAGGCGACTGTTTGACGCTGATGGATGGCACACGAGCGGATTGAAAGCTTCTGAGCGCTGACCACCAGCGGTACTAGTGGCCCCGCTTAGAGCTCCTTCTTGGCGGGAACCGGGCTGTGCTCCTCCTGCACCTCCTTATGGGGACCGACCCCGTAGCCAAAGAAGCGCTGCAGTAGGCCAAAGCGCGTTGCGGAACGAACCAAAGGCACCAACAGTTTTTTAGCTATCGAATCGAGCGACGCGTCGATATACGAATGCAGAATTTGACAGTGTGTCCTACAAATATACATTGGCGCCATCTGTCCTAAACAAGCTAATGATGAATGTGCCTAGATTTCTCTGAACGATACTATATAGATATATGCATCTTACTGTGATTTATTATACAAATAGGGCACTCTATTAAGGTAGGCATATTATATATATATATTATATATACATATGTGCTTGGGCTATCCGACAAAATTAAGCTTCAAGTCGAATGTGCCATCTACTTTGACCATTAATCACAGTATCATAGTCTAATGTCTTAGGGAACTAATGTAACCTTTATCTCGGACACGTACCCATTTGGACTCTGTGGATTGTTCCGATGTAGCATGGGAGAAAAACCTCACCTGATTTGTAAGTATGGCCTCAACGACTCCGTCAGCCGCCGTGTCCGGTTCGAGAATCGGCGTCGCCAAGCGAAGCGGGTTATACGGGCCTGAAACATTCCTGAAGGGCCAGTAGCAGTGCTCTGTATAAGAAGGAGGTTCACAGGCACCGCAAGTCAAACGCCGCCTTGTATTAAAAAAATATGCGCTTGACGGTGACCGAGTCCTTCACGTCGTCTAAAAGCTGCTGGGTCGTCGT
>QVRM01003107.1:0-87500 GCA_003439945.1 Dermanyssus gallinae
GTCCCTAAAGCAGAAAGCATCCCACCATTCGCTGGAAAAATATTCGTGTAACGCGAATTCTGGCGACAGAGGTGCATGAAGGACACGTTTTACTAATGGTACAAACTTCGAATTAAACGAGATGAAGTGTTGTATCCTCCTGTTTTTTTGGTAAAACTAATGTATCTTTTCTAAGGGGTTTTTGTTATTTTTTAATTCTGTCTAATCTGTCTCAATTAAAACCGTTGCTACAACGACCATATTACATTGTAACGATGCAGCTTCTGTATTTTTGCGTTTAGGTAAATGCGCTCTCATAGCATTCCTTCAAAGGAAATTCGTTCCTCCCAAGTAGAGTCCTGTTTTGCCTGTGCGATGTTGAGCGCCATAGCTGTTTAGGTCTTTTTGAAGAGGCGGCATGTAACTCTGACAGTCGTGCGTTCCACAGGATTGCGGCATACAGCGTGACTAAGAGAGGGCACCGGGAGTTATTCGGCGATAGTCACTTCTAGACAGATTCCCTGGGACCTACAAGTAAAAGAACTGGCCTCAGAAAATCCTCAATTACCGTATGGACAAATAGGATACAATTCAGCAAAACCTATACCCTAAACAAATGGAACCAGCAATTTACTTGCCCTAATACCGTTTGTACAACCCTGGAGAGGTTGAGAAATCAAGATACTGCTACGCATATTGCGCCTTTTTTAACTACTGAGCGAGCTACTGCTGTCCTGGAATCTACGACTGTGAAACCCCTGACATGCTAAGTCCTTTTAGAGGCGCTCCTCCCTTAATCCTGGTGTATGCTATGACTATTTGCAGAGCTTTTTAAGCGAGAATAACCGCTGCACAAAATAGAGCAGCCTCAGTTCAAGTCGCCAGGTGAAGTAATCTCGACAAGATAGTAGTACTTCGGCCACCCCCGACAAGGGAAAAGAGAAAACTGGATTTTAGTGGTTTACAAGTGCCACACTAGCGCGACCTTTAAAGCGACGCCCGGTTGTCATAGTGCATTTTACCAGTTAATCTATATTAAACAAAGTGCGCCTTTGCGTGATTTCAGTAAACGCGCCAACTTGTTAGCTATGTATGCCGTTAATCTACGATAACATATGAGAATAACATCTGTTGTACACGCAGGAAGGGACAGGGTTTGTACTAACTCAATGATCGGCACGTGCTGGTCGCAGAGCAGCGGACTCCGCGATGCTTCCTCAAAACAAGGAGTAATTAAGACTACTGCCAAGCTAGACGTTGATCACTAAACGCAAAACCAGCAATTTTAGCTAGCTTTATATATAAATACATTTATTCTTAATAATAGAGATCTGAGAATTTATAGAGAGAATATATTTTTTGGTAAGTCCGGTTTAGCACAACATATGCAAACATTTAGAGCTAAATATACACTTTATAAAGTACAACAGTATGAGTTTTTATTTATCCTTCTATTGAAGTCACTGTTTCACTTTGTAGTCGAGCAGTATATAGCAGGTATAATCACGTTCCTTTTTGCAGCGCTATATGAGTCTTGAATCTGGTTAAAGCGTGCACCCTGCTGTTTTTCCTCACAAACCTTGCAAATCGATGCTGCATGCAACGACAACGTGCGCCATTGTTCCTGATAAACGGTACATTTTACACGGACAGGGTCTTATCTAAGATAAGAAAGGACTCAGTAGCTTCTGAATCATAGCATACCTACTCAGCACAGGGGGGGAGCACAACCGAGTGTCTGGTCTTGTTTTTTCTCTTCAACGCTCTGATACCACATTTTAGACGCTCAGCAAGTGGGCTAAGTTGCCTGTGACACGATATCGTCTAAATGCAGTCTATCGTCATCGCGTTCTCGTACTGGATTTATATAGACTAATCTTCAGCAAGAGGTATGTAGCAGCAGGGCAATAATAACCACGTCCAACAAATACAACCACCAAGGCCGGGGTTTCAAACTTGCGATTGTTTTGCCAACACTGGTTGCCATGGCAACGCCCCGTTTGAACGGTGCGTTAGCCGCCATAAAAGCCACCGCCGCTACCCAATTGTTGTTAGACTCTCCCGTACCTGCTCGATTCTTCTATTTCAAGGCTTAGCAAATAGGGTAAAACGACCACTGCTGTCTTTGCACTTGCCGCGTTTCGCCTTGTAGAAGTAGTAGTACGAACGGGCCATCAGATGTAAGGACAAAAGGAGAAATAATTACCAACAGTGATAAAAAAAACTATTTCACTATCTTTAGAAAACGGAATTATGGAGCAGCGACAGAAACAAAACGCTAATTAGAATGGTAGTAATTTTAGCAACAGTTATACGAACACTACTTAGCGTATGAGTAAATGACAACGGGAATCGCTGATAAACCTCTAAGAGCGGCGGCGACATTTCACCTGTCATTATATGCTTTCTGCAAAGACTCCACACCATTGACTGTTGGCTATTTCCGACGTTCCGCCGAGTAGAAAAGGGAACTTTGCTTCGTCAGGACGAGTGCCTAATCAAGGTGCATCCTAATTGCACTTCATCAATGTCGCCTCTGTCGAAATGAGTGCCTCCGGCGTTGCCGCGTGTATTACGCAGGACGACGCCGTCGGAGCCGCGGGCTGACGACCCCGATGATCAGGAGGTACGCGGCTATATGTTGGCAGGCCAAGCGAAAGGAACAGAAGCAACTGAGCCACAGAGAGAGAGAGAGAGAGACAGAATAGGGCGTAGGGCGGTTGGCTCTGTGGCCCAGCGCACGACTTCGCAACGACGACGACGACGACGACACCTGTTTGACGCGCTCACAGGCCGAAGGACAAGGCAGGCCAGGACAGGAAGATGTCGTCGGCGTTCATTGAGCAAGCTTCTCACTTCTGCGGCGTCAGTCCAGGCTCAGATGTAGCGGTCCGTCAGGCCCTGTCAGGGTCGCTTCGCCAGCTCGGCGACACGCATACATAGCCAACGGGGTTATGTCTCCAATTGACGTCAGTCAAGCTGTTGCTAACAGCGTAAGCAAGACGAACCGTCTTCTGCAGGACTGTAAGGCTGCATATTATATTATTATTATTATTATTATTATTATTATTATTATTATTATTATTATTATTATTATTATTATTATTATTATTATTATTATTATTATATTATTATTATTCTTATTATTATTATTATTAATTATTATTATTATTGATTTTGCCTTGTTCTAAGTATAAGTAACTAACAAGCAAAAAACTCTGTCAGATCGTTCCTCAATGCAGACAGAGAGCAGTCAAACCGGCTGTACCCCACTCCTATTCGGGCTTCCTGCCTGCCTTTCTTCCCCGCGTAAAGCCTCTATCTGCTCATCTTTTCTAGATGTTTTCTTTCTCTGTATGTTTTCCCGCTTTTTCGTAGTCGTTGTCGCCATCATTGTTGTCGTAATGTCCGCAACGCGCGTTGATGCGGCACGCTGCCACGTTGCTTCCGTAGTTGCCGTGTCGCGTTCTTTTGGCTGGTGACATCAACGAACGGGATTTCTCTATCCGTCATTATGATCGTGGTGGTGGTGCGGCGGCAACGGACCATAGCGGGGCTGATGACGGCGGGACCATAGCGGGGGTGGTGGCGACTGAACCATGGCGCGGGCAGAAGCAGCAGCAGCAGCAGCAGAAATGTCGTATGTCTTTGACGGTCCGATTGTCCGTCTGTCCATTGATAGTTAGATAGGTCGTTTGCTCTGGCCCTGGTCGAGTTCGAACAGGTTTGCACCGTCAACTTCCCACCCGTCTCTGAGCTTTTTTCTCCTCTTCTTTGCCTCCCCCCCTCCCCGCCCATTCTCCTTCTTCTCGCCCTCGTCCTTGGCCCATACCGAGCCATATCGCCGCCAACGATCTCCGCACGCCGGTAACCGCCGGCCTGTTTGCTGCCGTAACGCCGGCAAAGCATTCCCGCGCGAGGAACCCAGCCAACGGCCATCGCACGGATGGGCGTTTCGTCCACCACAATGGCTTCGACTCGCCGTCTACAGCATACGCCAGCCATAGACGTTGGCCGGCTTGCTCAACCAGTGGTGGTGACCAAGTGAACGGGGGGCAAGGACATAGCTCACACGGCGCCCTGACGCGCGCGCCCGCCCGCCCGCCCGCTGATGAACAGCGCCTGCCCGCTGTTACAGAGCCGTTTAATGTCTCGACGGCCATGAACGGCATCCCGACGACCAAGCTTCTGCTGCTTGCTGCTGCTGCCGCTGCCTCGGTTGCTGCCTCGGCTGACGAGACTCGACTGGCCAGGCGTAGCACGCTTTATGTGCCTTTTACGGCTAACTTCCTCAGCCGGGCGTTCTGCCGTACAGAAACCCCCCAGGCCCAGTTTTCCGCCGCTATCCATCGTGTGCGTGCTCGACACGGCGCGTGTTGTGGCGAGTTTTACATCAAGGCACCATTACACTACAGTGATATATATATATATATATATATATTATATATATATATATATATATATAATATATACTACGTGCGTTTTCATAAAAGCCCTCTCGGTTTCGTACGATCTCTTCCTTTCATTGGTCCATTTCAGCGATATTCCCGCTCGAAACGAGCTTGTGGCCATAGCGATCCCTTAGGGCAACGGCCTGAAAAAGCTCGCATAGTTGGAGAAGCCCCTGCCTGCTACCGAAAAACTACATGACGAGCTGTCTATTGGTAAAGCTGTGAAACGTACTTGTCGTGGCGAGGCTACGAGTCTGCACCCGTTCCTGGTTCTGCATGACAATTGACACCATAATGCAAGGTGATACCAAGTAAAATCATGTGGGGCCACTGTTTTGCATGTAACAAGTAGCATAGGTGCAAACCTAGGACGAGCGACTCCAAACAGTTGCTCTCGTTATTTAAAAATAGGTGAGATAGTAATAATGATGTAGTCATATAATTAAGAGCAATAATAACACATTTTATTAGTTGTTTTCAACCTGCACAGGTCCGCCATAGTTGCGCTTACCGTTTCCTTATTTCGATTCGCGCGTATGATATCAAGAACCGCTACAAACCTAGTGATTCGATCCTCACCGTTCTACTCCTTTTGTACTAATTGCATTCCGTCTTATCAAGCAATGCGAGAGGGGTTTCATGGACGTTAAAGGTTAGCTGATAGTCAGTCCGAAAAACAATTTTGGACTTCTCTTGTGAACTCCATTTGCTTGCCGCACTTGTCATCTGCCTGTTCGACTGATGCATAACTATTATGACGCACTTGCAGTATATTCTGTTTCATAGTCGAGTCAATGCGACAATATATTCACAGAGAGTTTGTTATTTTGGTGTGACATTTAATTCAAACATCATACATTTATACAATCACTTGGAACAAGCAATGTAATCACTATACTTAATAAGAGAGGCATGATCCTCATACGCTTGCTATTTATATAAAACTTTTCTGTCACAGCTATAGTGGCAGTGTATCAAAATGCATTTGACTTCGTAAAATAAATCCATAGCTTAATTGTGTTAATTTACTTGCTGTTGTACGCAGGGGTACAAAGGGTACAAATAGTACATTTGCTGGCGGCAACTCCTTTTGGGAATTTCAAGTCAATTAAGCTAGGCAAAGAAAACGACCGAAAGTTCCGAAAAAGATCGCATTATGATGGTATAATATATTACACCCGGCGGTACGCTTTAGACGTTCCGCTTTAGATGTTTGTTTTCTTCTAACTATTTTAGAAACGTTCTTTCTTTTCTAACTTAAAATGGAATATAAGCTCGACACTCTGGCCAACCTAATTCGTATTTTCAACTCATTACATATATATTTTGTTGTGTTCATGTTCTCACCATCTGCTTTGTTGTTGTGCGCTTTTGTCCGTAATACGAAACCGAGACAAAAATTAGCTGTTCCAATATTGGAGATAATAACTTGCCGGTTATAACCCACACAATTTCAGACCGATTTGAGCCGCCGAAAGACGAAAAGGAGGGAGTCGTTCCAACGCCTTTTCGCCTTCAGTTATTGCTTCTATGGATTTTTTCTTCAATTACAACTTACATATGTCATTTTCCCTTGGTATGTTGTATCAAGAATTTTCCTAGGCAGCATATCTAATCCCACTTTGGTATGTTGTCCTTTGTGCGATGTAGGGTTCAGCACCTTTCCTTGCCTATTGTTTAGGTTTACTTTTTTGGCTGTCACCGTTATGTCTTCACGTCGAATTGTGTCAGTTTCTTTCTTGTATTTCCATTTCAAGCTTTGTGTAGTTTTTTTTGTACTGGCTCCTAGCTTTTAGCTTGATTAACATAGGCCCAAAGACCCCTGCGTTTCTTCGTTATGATTTGCTCTGCAAGCGCCGATTTTGTTTCACCTTCATCTGGAAGGTTTCTCTGACCGTCGTCTTATATATATATATATATATATATATATATATAATATATATATAATAACCACGACTGCTAATAGACCTACTCTCTTCGACATTGGGGGACACAGCCGGTCGGTTGGCAGCCGCATTGGCCAAAATCGTAGATTTGTTTTTGTGGGCGTCCCTCCACCTCAACTGCAACCTATAATCTTTGAAGCCAGGCTTTTTGCCTTACAGAAGAAAGACGGGTCAGTGAGGCCAATTGCGTGCTCATCCACCCTGCGCAGGCTAGCCGCAAAGATTGCTTGTAATAGAACCAGAGATAGGATCCGCGAGGCGATTGGTCCCCACCAGCTTGGCTTTGCGGCACAAGCCGGGGCCGAAGCCGCCGTGCATGCCGCCCGAGCTTTTGTCGATTCACGCTCACTACCTGGGGTTTTCGTAAAGCTGGATTTTAGGAATGCCTTAACTCTGTAAGACGGGATCACTTGTTAAAGGCGGTCGGGGCACAACTGCCCCCAGTTGGCACACCATGTCCATCAAGCGTATTGTTACTCTTCTCACCTGGTTCTCCCGGACGATCTCATATCTTCGTATCTTTAAGGACGTCGCTAACAACCTCACCCCGATCGCTTTTTACTTCGCTCGTCGTTCTCAGCCACTAGGGTCAACCATCTTCTTCGAGGAGCTAATCTTACAGGGCGATTGGACGACCTTCGTCCATTGAACGAGTTAACGCTGAACACCCTCCTTAATTTTTCGCTGGCACCCCCCGCTCGAAAGCAGGCGCAACTACCGATTTCCAAGGGAGGCTTGGAGATCCCGGATCCACTTGTCTCGGCTGGCCCAGCTATTGTCTCCTCTCTTGTTCGATCTGAGAACAAGGTCATTGCACTTCTAGACGAAGCCGGCGCTGTTCAGTACAAGAACCTCACAAAACGCCTTCAAGAGGAGTTAAAGATAATTTGCAGCGGCGCCCCGGATAATCCTCGAAGCCAACACGACTGGAGCGCGTTGTTGCACGAAAATGTATATTGCGGCTTACTCGCGGACGCCACTGACGACGCCGTAAAGGCTCGTCTTCGGGCGGTCGCCGCTAAGGAATCCGGGGCCTGGCTGCATGCGCTTCCAAGCGCATCACTAGGCACCCTCCTAGGACGACGAAACTACTCGAATCGAGGCAAGACTTCGGCTCGGCTCTGATCTTGTAACTCCTCACCAATGCAAGTGTGGTCAACCTGCTGACAAGTTAGCCATGATGGGTTGTCGTGCGTCATGAGGGCAGGATGGCGTGCCAGACATGCCAGTATTAACGACACTTTTAGCTGAGCGCTCCGATATAGCGGATTTCCCTGTATTCTAGAGCCCCAGGGTTTTCCGCCGACGACGGCAAACGCCCGGACGGGATGACTCTAACCCCCTTCAGCCGGGGCAGGATGCTTGTCTGGGACGCCACAGTTACCGACTCATTAGCACCTTCAATGGTCGGTGGCGGGGCGGCCTCAGCAGGTTTCGCTGGTAATCTAGCCGAGACAAGGAAGCTCGCAAAATATGCTTCAATAGGGTACCCACATGAATTTCAACCGCTAGCGTTCGAGACCTTGGGCGGCCCAGGCAGCCTCACTCGCAAACTCCTCCACAGAGTCGGCGAGCAGCTAAACCTTGCAACCGGAGACAAGAGATCTGCGGCTTTCTTGAAACAGCGCCTTGACCTCGACGTCCAACGCGGGAACGCGGCGTCCGTCCGCGGCACGCAACTGAAGTGGTCCCAACCCACTCTATACGAGATAGAGTAATATTCCCAGTGCACACGTTCTCAGGAGACAATTGTTGTTCCATCTGTATTCTTAATAAATGCTAGTGATATATATATATATATATATATATATATATATATATATATATATATATATATATATATATTTACATGTAATAACCGTCGACGTTCTAATTGTTCGTAGCAATAATGGCAGCAGGGTGACTGGGTATTTGACTGCCCTTCTGTCTGTTTATATATCTATCTATCTGTTAGCTCAGCGTAAGGCCAGTAAGAAGACGTGCGTCGATCCCACGAGCCGGGCTCGCATTTATGCATAGTTGCGGCGACTGATTGCTTCGACTGGTTGCCAGCTATGGCGCTCGAGCATACAGATAGATGCCTTTAAACTGACGGCCCGCCGTATATATCGCGCCACCGCTTGCCGTGGTGTGCATTAAGTACATGTCATGGAGGGCTCGCTCGTTATGCAGCCATGTATGTAAGTACTGCTTTCAGTCTTCGACGCTGTCTCGTATCCAGAGTACAAGAGACCCGGTTGGGACAAGCAGGTAAGTACGCTCTCGTGGCTCACACGACCACAGCTAGTGCTGTGAGCATGCTGGAAAGTCTATCTTCGCATAATAATGGTCGCAAGTCATGAATCTGAATTCGTGGCAAAATATTCCTCGAATCGGTAGGGCTACGCAGTCTGTCTGCCAAATGCTGTGCAGTTACGTAATTGACGGCGGATGATCGTTGCCTAGTGAGGAGACGAACGTAGATATGCACGGAAATTACAAGCGCGCTTCGTTCGATGCGAAATTCAAATTTAACGAATGCCGTCTACCTTGTGGTACCTGGATAAGCCTTCGCAGTAGCAGCAACTAGATTCGTTTTTCCAAAGGGCTTTGCTGCTTCAGTTCTCAGAGGTCGGCTGAAGCTGAAAGGCACTTTTTATCAAAAGAACTTAAACACACGGATTTACTATCTATGGAGAACAGGTTGTTTCATATAAACGTATAGTTATTATTATGATTATTATTATTATTATTATTATTATTATTATTATTATTACTGTTTACGATATTATTGCCACTGATATATAACAGTTCTGTTGCTACAGGAGTACGTGTCGCTGCTGTTACTTCAAAAAATACCTAGCCATTAATTACAGAAGCTAAACTAAGAAGGTCTTAGCTAGCCGGCCTGCAGCCCATTCTTCTGCTGACGAAATTCCGCCTCAACGATACCACGGGGTCAGGGCATACTCTCGAGTTGTTTTTCATTCGAGTGCTTCGAGCAGAGGAGCACGCGGTTGCTCTAGGAAGTCACTTCCTTTTCGCAGGCTTACTACGATACGCTGTAATCGAGCAACTATGCCGTGCAACATTTTACTTGTCGTCTTTTTAACTCTATCATTGCTACATGTCTGATTGAGACGCGCGTCTAAATAAACGAAAAGTCGAGCCGTTTTTCCCGTGTCTGTGCACTTGTACTATGCTGATTTGTGCATGTAGTGCCCTTTTACAAGTTTTCCTGCCTGTTCACCGGTAAAATTACTCCTGATCGTAGCGTTCAGCTTGAATAAAATTCAAGACAAGTTACCGGAAAAAAGCTTTTCACGCTTTACTTTTTATGGCTTGTACGCTCCATTTGCAACACACACACACAACTGAACTGCTACTTCCACGCAGGAACGCAACCACGCTTATTCAGGGACTTATTTGATACAGTAATACATACTATAAGTAAACAGCGGATCGACAATAAATGTAATTAAAACTTTGGTTTATTTGAATTCGAGTCTAATTATAGAAGGAAGAAGAATGGTTTCTAGTTTTAAGCAGTCATACTCTGTACATCAAACATGGCATGGAATACTTGTCGGCCGATTTTTGGTTTTGATATGACCGGTACAATCGTAATAACAATTCGACTTTGGTAGGCAAATAAGGCCATGAGATCGCTGAACCGAATCTTGTCTTAGAAACAGGAGAAAATATATTTGATTATATGTGAGATTTACTTTTGATTATTTATTCAAAAGCGTTTTTTATTGAAAAAAAAAATGCATTTACGCACACCAATCTCTTATTGACAGACAGTATACGACGTGTTGTTTAGGTCCATGTGTAAAACCCACAAAAATCTCATTATGGCATTTTTAGCCCAAACATGTCCGGAATATCTCGTTTGATAATGTTTTTGATTCATGCTGGTTGGCCTCTACTTCCTTGGTGGTAAGGTAGGATCCGTTTAAGCCTCCCTCCTCCGTTTGGCGAGTTCTTTCTTGGTTATGACCTCTCAGGCAAAGTGGCTTACTTTTGTCTGCCACCTGTCATCCGAGGCAAGCATTATCTTAACTATGTTCTCCGAGGAAAACTACTGCTGCTTCAATAAAGCATTTGTGGTCGGCCTGGGACTCAACGTCCTCGAGAACTTTTCATTTGCTGATTCGGTCCACCACCTTCCCTTATACAACTGCAAGGTTGATTATCGAGGCCTTTTCTTCCTTTGATACAAACAGCGTGAGTGTGCGTCCTTCTTTAACAACAATAATTTGTAGTTTTGTAGCGGCGGTGGCTTAGGCGGCTAACGTACCGTTCGAAACAGGGCGTTGCCATGGTAACCATGATTAGCAAAACAATCGCAAGTTCGAGCCCCGGCCTTGCTGGTTGTATTTGTTGAACGTAGTTGTCATTACCCTGCTGCTACATGCTACCTCTCCTAGAGGCCGTCTATATAAATCCAGTACGAGAGCGCGATGACGATAGGAGGCATCTAGACAATATTGTGCCACAGGCAACTTTAAAAAAGTAATAATTTTTATCATTCATTTAGCAAGCACACTTGGACTATCCTCCGTATCCTACGGAGTTGGAATCGCCGTGATGCATTACCTCTTCAACGCACCAAGTATATGTTGGGATATTCAAGGTTTCCCCAAGAGCCATGTTGCAGCATGGCCGCTGACTCTCAACGGCCGCTGATCCGCAACCGCTTATTAACTACATTACCTTATTCTCGTTTATAAAAAGCACAACAAAAGTTTACATTTTACGGTGCAGCAATCAAGTATCGTTCTCACGTGCTCTTCGCCTATGTTGCAAGGGAGCAAGCAGTGTATCCTAATGTGTTATCTCCTTAGGACCTTCTCTTACGGCATTCCGATTTAATCGTACTTTGAGGCTATTAGCACCCTCGAGGCGTGCAATCATCTCGCTCATTTTCCAGCCTCACGTAATCAAGCCTCACATTTGTTGCCAATTTCTCTTCTTTCAGTCCTTCAAATAATTCTGGCTAACCTTAATGCTAATTCGTGAACCGAATGTTTTTTTATTGTGCCCATATCCTTTTCACATTTCTCATCCACGACAATCCTTCGTGCTTCCCTTTCTTCTGGAACGTTGGCCTGTATCAAGTCGGTTTTTCTGAAAGCCCGCTTGGACCTTTTTGTCCGAATCAGCGGATCATTGAATTCCAATTAAACAAACACTTGTGCACGCAGTAGAACACAGGTCTATCTAAAAACATAAAACATGTTGAGTATCATACGACCGGTCGACAACACCTCGGTGGTAGATGTGCGCAAGCTTGCATTGTCCCTCAGAAAAAAAGTTGTTTTTAAAAATAGAGAGAGAGCCGAGATCTGGCCTTTGCCTATGTTCTGATGACCAGCTGTCCCTTCATTTACCATATATGAGGCTCATTCACAAACCGACTCGCCTCCGTACAATTTAGCGCGTGGTTGGTTTACTATGATTTTCGAAAAGTACGAGCACTCTTACTTTACAGTTCGCCTTCCTTGTTTCTCTCTAAAATCCCTTAAACAAATAAAATACGGTACCTAACGACGACGTAAAGGATGAACAACCACGGGATCATAACGACGAAATAACAGCTACGTTTCGGCGGGACAAGGCGCAAGAGGCTGCTCAAGCAGGGCAGAAAGACAATGCTTACATAGCTGGGCACGGGGTAGACCGGGGTGGCGGTGGTGGGTGAGGACAGCAAGCGGTGCAAGTTACGCGATGGAGATCGGTGTGTAGAGTTGCATAAAAACGAAACTCGTTTTGTTTTGGATATCGCTCGAGGCATGGCTAGGTGAGCGACGGCGACCACGCGGAATTGGAAATGGTTGCTGCCGCTACCTGCTGGCTACGCGGGGTTGGGAGGTTTTGTCCTGTTGCGGACCCCGGAATGAGAGGGAATGGGGGGAGCATGAGTTGCATCAATACGGCAAGCGGTCGTTTGAAGAAAGATTGTGAAAGAGGTAGATGGAAGATAGAGGTGTAACCGTAAAAGGAACAGAGGCGAAAAAGAACAGTGGCAGAGACGGAGACTGGACGGGGGCAACAGAGCACGGGAAACTGAGGGGTAACCGTCGGTCGCGGAGACAAGAACTCAAGTCGCTTGCATAGTTATGCGTTGCAGGATGCGGAAACGCTGGAGAGAAAGAGTATATATGTATAAATATACACATAGAGCGTACGGAAGCCAAAGTAAGATAGACAAAAAAGAGATTAGATAGGGAAGAGGATACAGCGATATATACATAGAGAGAGAGCCAGCAAAGGGGAGAGAGCGAGAAAGGGAGAGAACGAAAAGGACCCCATGGGATTCTGGATGACAGCGAAATAAGAACTAGCGAACACAAGAAGGGTAATACTGGGAGACCGGAAAGTAAGACCTGCAGTCAGGCTGAGCGGGAAGAAAATGACAACGACGTAGGGAAGCGAATCGAAGTGATGCTCACTAGCGAGCAGAAGCAGTGGCTAAACCAGTGAGTAAGCCGATGAATGAAGGCGCGGAGAACAGAGTGTGTGATGAGGGCGAAGCAAAGAAGCGAAAGCCACCGAGAGAGAGAGAATACGACAAGCCAAAGCTACAAGTAATGGCCACGTCAAAAAACGTAATTGCCATTGCTGAACCTCTTCCTCTCGTACGGCTTCTGCTGCCGTTCGGACTGCCGCCACGACGGCGACACTGTAGCATAGCGACTGGACTCGCTTACCATATCACGGTATTACGACAGAGACGGCTGCGGCTGTCCGACTGCGTTCTGCTATCGCTGTTGTTGTTGTTGCTGTTGCTGCTGCTGCCGCTGCTGCTTGTGCGGCTGTCGCCTGGGAAAGATGGGTGAGATACACCTGTACATGTCCATGGCAGGCAGCTTCGTTTCAACTTGCTGAGCGCTGAGCGCGGATCACGACGAACGCGTCAACTACATGGGCGGGTAGCTCATGACAGCCGGCCTCCAGCTGTGACCGAACACGAGGGAGAGACACACGCTGCAACAGGGGGGGGCAATGTTTGTCCACCTGCTGCGCGAACCGTTTGGCTTACTGCGTGTTTTGTGATCGTTGCCTGGGAACACTTGTCGTAAGCTAGCCGGTACTCGACGACACGGGGACTTCTCGATCCAGAGTAAGGTGACTCTAGCGGAGCGGTCTGGTACTCGGCTCGAACTAATCACACGCATTGCAGGGACTTGCAATGCTAGGGGGTGTCCATCTGAGCAACATGTGGCCACTGTCAAGACCAACGTTAAGATAGACAGGCAGATCGCCAGCCGCAAGTCTTGACACGTTGACAATTAATTACACATCATATAGGTGCCCTTAGCATTTAGCAAGTAGTGTTGGGTACTGACAACAGAGCTGCAGACAAAATTAAAAAACAATGCCTTTTGGATATTTAAATCTGGTTGTGCATCTGCGGACGGTTTGCTAGGTACGTTGGTGCCCCATCAGCAGCAGGTGCTGCTAACCTGCACCGACCAGTATTGCAAAACATGAAACATATATACATTTTTTATTATTGCTTCGTACGTATTGGTAGGACTATATATGGTAGGAATAAAGATGTAGTTATACAGTGTAATTGTGTAGCACATCTGCGAAGCTCATTTATAAAGTGTTGACATACTAGGCATAACAGAAATGGTTACTTTCCTAGAGGAAAGCGTAGTTTGGAAGAAACCTGACATATCAAGTACGCATTTAAACTCGCAAGGCAAATAGCTTGGTAATCGCCGTCGTTTAACTTATTTTGTACAATAAATAAAATAAACATGTGTTGCACTAATTCTTACCAATGCATTTCAGGCAGACTTGGAGAATATTTGCCTATTAATTAAGATGGTTCGGTACATCTATGAAAGACAATCGATGCCGTAGCTCATTAAACTATCAATAACGCCACAAAATTGCCTGGCTCTACGTAGAGTATTATTGAAATATTTCGTGTACCCTTAACGTATAAGTTATTCTCGAGGTCACACGATTCGTGTCCCAGGTATCAAATGTTAGGCGATTCGTGTCCCACTAGTATCAAGTGTTTTTGAATTTGATAGCTGAATAAATTTGCTGCAACTTTTTATAGCTACTTATTGTATTCGGCTTACAGGATGAGGTAACAAAACAATTGAACCATCTAAGACAAAAAAGAGATCGAATACATTGATTGAAATATAATCGGGAAAGACGAAGGCGTTCTAAAGCAAAGGGAATGTTTTTTTTGGGTATCGGGAAAAGAGTCGAGGAGGGACAGTACGAATTTACTAGGTAGTGGTTGAAGTTTTCTAAAAGCTGTCGGTGTTGTTGGAAGCCCACAGATAATTAAAGAGCATGACTCAAAACGGTATTCACTCATACTTTTTTCTGTAGGCTTAATGCTTGTCTGCAATTGAGATGAACGACTTCGAGAACAGATCACGTCTTAAAATCAATAATAGGATTACAATGTACATTTTATAAATCGCTACAAAGGACCACCCAAGGCCAAACGCGGTCTAACGCTTAGCGGTGAGGAAGCCAAGTCTTCGCACAAAATTTAAACTAAAAAAACAGGGGTTTGTTAAAATCACAAATATAAATGCTACATAGCGTCCGTAGCCCAAAACATTAATTAAGGAGGGCTCAGCGTTTTACCTCAAACACACATTTTTTGCAAAAAAAAAACACAAAATTGCCATGCAAAGTAGCATTTTCAAACGCGCGAATTTGGCGTGCAGATTTAATTTTGATGTCTAGGTACGTTAATTTGCTTATGTATTTTAGAAATAGCCTATGCAGGCGGAGATTACCATGTGCATTTGTGAGCCTGGTCTTAAGTTTAATCTTGTTACGAAGACGACTAGAATGGAAACTGGTAAAATGTTATTGTGAAACAGCACTTCGTTTATTTTTTTATTTGCACTATGTTGAATAATATATATATATATATATATATATATATATATATATATATATATATATATATATATATATATATATATATATATATATATATCTTACAATTCTTTAATAACTACAAACCCTTCCTAGCCTTGTCAACGATAGGGATCATACTTTAAGACAAATCTCTTTAGTAGCAGAGTAGACTAAGCCAGAACATTTACAAACAAGGGATACAATTTGATTCGAGGAAAACCTTGGTTCTACGAACAATGTGATCAGAGTTGTATCTAAGCGGGACATTAACAATATATTCTATACACATTGATGAATTCTACAGTTCTTATCCCTCCCGTGCAACTTTCTGTGAGTTCAACTTGTGGCCTGCTGGAGAGGTTGACGAGAAGTGCAGGGAAATGGCAAAGGCTAAGGCAGAGGAGATCACGTCCGTGACCTTTCCCGAGCCTGCTACTGCACTTAATGCCCTGTAAAAAAAGATAACGTTTTGTAAGCCTGACGTAAGCGGGACTATTTTGACTGTAAAAATGCCTACATAAAACTTGGATATGAACATAAAAGAGACAGGGAGGAACAACGGCTGTTATGAAGAGCAGAACGAAAGCGCCCAGCCTATATTATGCGATATCCTAGTGCGGTAAATCACCCGCTCACCGACTGACAGGCGGAGAGCCTCTCAACTGATCCTCTCTTCAATCGTTAAGCTGCGGCCGTGTGCTACGATTGTCTGCAGTACTTGCTTTTTCGTGTGGAGGCAGTGTGCGGTGAGGTTTCTCCTTGCAATTTCATCAATTTAATTATAAAGAAAGGGCGGATGCTAATATCATGTTGCCAGGCCTTCTCTTTTGTCCAAGGGCAGGCATGGTGATGACACGATGGCCAGAGGATTCAAATTTCTATCGAGGAGTGGCGATCGAGTTCCGCCGAGCACTATTGGCCTAGCTGCGTCTCGTTCACACTTCTCCTCGCTGACCTTGTTGGTCACGTTCGACAGGAGTACCGTAAAGCTGTGGTGGTGATGCATGCAGAAGATATCGTGGTTGTGAGACGATGCACATGCGCCTCTAGCAGCCAGCAGTGCCCCGTATAGAACCCACAACTAATTAAACCCGGATTCCTCCCTACCTCTTCAGGCTCGGAGTTGCTTTGGTCCTACCTAAAAAGGTTGGGAGAGGAGGCTCGCTTCTGATCGAAAAGTACTGTATTGTTACGTTCCGTCCCGAGGGCTCGTCGAGAGTTCATCGCGGCCTAGATGCTATAAGCATAACCCCTATGGTAGAGGTGATCCTCGTTCTAAACTGACTTGAGGGACAAACACCAGGAAGGCCAAAGCCATGAAACTGAGGCGTGGTCGATTGTCTGCCAGAGACATTACACGTTAGAGCGGCCAAACGTTGGAGTTTGTTAACTCTTTTTCGGCCTTAGGATTCATTATACGGAAGTGAAGCTCATCCCGCGCACGAACAAAACAGTACGAGCAACTCTTGTCTCTCTATACGAGGAGGTAGCTAATGTCAGAAGACGGCGGTGACTCTCAGGCTCTTCATGCTTAAGATTGCTCCGGTGGTTAACGTGTAACATTGGCATGATATGGAACCACCTCACAACAACTAGTTTCAGCCAGCTTAAGAAGTGTTCTTTATTACACATGAAGCGACCGTTTTGTTAGATATAGGAGTGTAAACCATGCTAAATTTGAGTGTAAAAAACGAAATGAAAATTGCTCCCGAGATGAGAAGTTCGGCACGGGATGAATTTTCGCTCCGTTTGTTCAATATTTTGGTGGGGAATAGCTTCTATAAATGCGCCTCAAGTAGAGCAATCCAGCCCTGCATTAAGTATGATCTGTGCGGGCAGGCAAGCAATGTACAGCAAACGAATTTGTAAATAATACGATGCGAGACTCTACAACTCTGAAAGAATAATGATGTGTACCTTTCTAAGTGTACCCGCTAAAAGGAGTTTCCTGAACATATTTGGGCCATACAGTGGTACTTGGTGCATAAAAGATATGCCTTCCGGCAATTCCAAGCCTGTAGGGAACGATCCAGAATTAAAACAACAACGTCTTAAATAAGTTTTTAATTGTAGGCGTGTTTGAACACTTGCAGAGTGTAAAAATTAATGGTACTAACACTGGTGACTAGCGCGGGCTAGTTTCTGCGTGACTAACTCTCATTTGCAGTGTGCAGGGGAAAAGCCGGCGCTATCAACGGCTCGATGGATTGGGTAGGGGGGTACACGCGGGTATACGTTCGGGTTCTACTATTGTAGGGAAATACAATAATAAAAATAATAATAATAATAATAATAATAATAATAATAATAATAATAATAATAATAATAATAATAATAATAATAATAATAATAATAATAATAATAATAATAATAATAATAATAATAATAATAATAATAATAAATATTATTATTATTATTTAGTCTAAAAAAGTGTACAGTATTTTATTAAATCAAATTACAAAGCAAACATGTTTCATCAAATTATTTATATCAAGCGGTTATTCCGCGTTTGTGTTCCCTTCCAGTACTGAATAGCAGTATTTGTTTAGCTGTGTACTTATCTCAACGGCTCATCAGCAGAAATATCTAGATATCGATGGCTATGAATAATCAAACTCTTAGTGTAGTACAAGCAGGTTGGCCGTGCTAGTTGAATTTGTTGGACGTGGTTGTCATTGCCTTGCTGCTACATACCTCTGCTGTAGAAAGCCTATATAATTCCAGTACGAGAACGCAATGACGATAGATGCATTTAGACGATATCGTGCCACAAGCAACTTAGCTTATTTACGAGCGTCTAAAATGTGGTTGTCAGAGCGTTAACAAAAAAAAAGGTGCAATGCTACTGAATACTATAGGCATATATGGAAGATAACGGCGATTTTTAATTAGAATATATTAAGGGGCTCGATTTCAACCTTCTTTAAAGGAACCGCAAGGTATCTGTAATTAGTCAAAAGAGATCGTAACTAGTTTCCGTAGTTGCTTCGGTCAGGATAACACCTTACATCAAACACGCGCGAATTGCATTTTTTTTGTAATGCAACCTATTTACTGCATTCACGTCATCGCAATTATGTTCGTACGAAGATTCTACTCCCTCGTACAGCTGGCCGAGGCAGACAGCCATACGTTCTAGACTGTGTATGAACAAAACGACTCCTCCACGAACGCACAGACGGGTATTGCTCGCACGAGACGGGGAAGTATCTTGTCCATATACGGACGCAAACCTCACAGCCAGGTCAAATTGTACATTGTGTTAAATTAAGTCTCCGTCATCACTGTGGCGGCATTCGTCTGCGTTGGTCGTTATGATCTGATATGACAGCAAAACAGGGCGGGCAGGGCAACGAAACCGAACAGACTGTAATTAGGCCTCACTTGTAATCATCACTTGACCAACTCAAGGACTAGAGAGATATCTATGTATAGGCCGGCGGAGGTTCGCCGACCTCCCTAATGGGTAGACAGACCTGATGCGTTCGGCGTAATGTTCGGCGGTGGGCGACTGGGTACGGGTTTCAGTCGCCTGAGGTTGTCTTGTCGTCTAGACTGATCGTTGAAGGACACCAGCCAAAATCGAGGACACGAGTTCACACTCGAGCCGCCTCGTTTTCTTACGGCATGCGCATAATAACAGATATTAATAACGGAGAGTACGATATAACCGCTGCATCAATAAGCCTGCAGTACTCAGTAAAGCATACTAAAACACGCAGGTTTCTCCAACAAATTTCAAGGCAAAGTAAGGGTCTCTTCCCCGCTTCAGGCTTATAGGAAGCGTCATATGCTCACGGACATGTAACAAAACAGGATTTACGCTGGTCATCATCGACAAGGAGCGTACGACTTTGTGCTGACTGAAAGGTTACCAGTAATTTTGTTTTATTCATGCTGTTACCTTGTTTCTGTGGATTCTTGATAATTATTATTGGCATGCTGGAATAAATATCCAAGTTAATAATGTTGTTGCAAGCTGTCCAAGTTATTACAAAGGTAAGCGCGTAGAATTACTGTGCATCCCAACAAGTATGAAGGTTGTCCCTATAGGTGTATCGATTGATACGGCGATAACCTAGAGATAATCCAAGGATCCAAACATGTTACTTACATGTAGCATAATTGCATATTTGCATAATTGCAGTCTGTCTGCCTCAAAGCTTATAAGTGGTAGTTATATGTTTCTGGAAAACAATAGCTCGATGTACCAATCACAACATGTACTCTATTTATGACACCACATAGATGCGTGCATACGCATGGTGCTGACACCCTTGGCGTCAGCAGTTTCGCACAGCGTCGCAGTTTGCATATTTTAGCGACGTTTTTTACAGACGTTGTGCTTTAGCGCTGCGAGTCGTGAGTCGCCTGGCATACGAAGCGGGTGAGCGTGGTTAAGTCAGCGTTATTTCGAAGTGACGGCACTTGTATCATTACGCCATGAAGAAAGTCACCTAGCTGCACGCAGCCCCGACCGAACAACCGTGTGGGGCTGAGACGCACGACAACCCCATGGCTCGGCGCTATCTGAAGCTCCTCCTGCAACCAGAACTCAACGAGCGCTTCGTCGTGGACCGCGAGGCTGAGCGCCCAGCCGGCGAGTTCAGCTGGCTTCAGCGGGGTTAGTTTCTCGTACACTTCGAGCGATAGCATGATCTGCCGGAGGACTGCAGAAATGCGGCCTACTCCCAACGCGGCGAGGTCATCGATGTCGATCGGGTGCTCAACGAAGTGCTCCTCGAGTACGGCCACCTGATAATGGGCCGCTGAATTGTGGAACGCCGTGTCCGCCGTGGAGTGCAACGCACCGCCTCTTGCGTTGTCGATCGCGGGCGTGCGGGCTTCGGGTGGTGAGCTTTGCCTCACTAACCGTATGAGGTGGCTTGCTCGGAAGGTCGCACAGTAGTAACTGTCTGATCCGACTCGGCAAAGTTGATTCGTCTTCTCAACTAGCTCCACGTCACCGAGTGCCAAGGCGACTTGCGGCGCCGAATTCACACTGGTTAGCCACAGCCACCTTGGTCCAACGTCCGGGGCGTCTTTCGCCGTGATCTTGAGACAGCTGTCGTCGCTACCCACTGGCACACTCTCTGCGCCGCAAAGCTCACGAACGAGATCGGCGACGCTGCAAGCGCAGCCGAGCCGCTCGACCATTAGCTGCAGAAGGTGATCTTCTAGGTCGATACGTTCGGCTGGCAGCGGTGGGGTTCGTGCATCGGTGGTGCAGTCGGCGAAGCGATCGGCGGCGTCACGATCGCGGTGGTGACTGCCGTGACCGGCATTGAGGGTCACAAAGGATCGATCGCCACCACGATCATTTTCAACAATTTTGTGCGAGTCGCCGTGACTCGTGACGGAGGAGTGTCGATCACCACCATGGCCATAGTCATCAACTTTGTGCGAGTCGCCGTGACTCGCAATGTGAAGTGGTCGATGATCACCATAATTATCAACAACTTTGTGGGAGTCGCCGTGATTTGTGATTGAGGATCTACCATCGCGATCATCATCATCATCATCATCATCATGGTCATCATCAACATCAACTTCGTCGCAGTCACCCTCCGAAAGGCGTGGATCCAAAGCCGCTAGCCAGGGGTGACGCTCGGAGGCTGTCCAATTCCTTCGCTTGCTCCCCCTCCTCCTCTTCGGGTCCGTCACCCTCGTTGCCGAAAGCATCATTGTCATCATTACAGGTCTGGCCTGCGTCAACGAGCAGGCGATGTATAGCAAGAGTAAACCAGCCGTTCCAGCCAGAAACCAGTCGACAAGCGACGCTGTCTCGTTGTAGAGCTCCGGCGACGACGCGGTTTCCTTCGTCCAGCTGTTGTCATTCGCGCCGATCATTCCTCGCAGTTTGATTCAGTCAGGTGGGGCTGGTCGTGGTGCTGGTGCTGCAGCGGCTAGCCGACGCAGCGAATACGACAGCCTTCTAGCAGCAAGCAGAAGCAACACAACAAACAGCTAACTCTTCAATGCTATCCGAAACCTCTATCGAGCCATTGCCTATTCGATTCCTACAGATACACAGACACACAGCTACGCCCGGTCTAGGACTGACGCAACTTCGTTATTGGATGCTAGTAGTGCGCCTTGGTACACTACTTGAATTACTGAATTACTTACTGTTCGTCATCTTCCCTAGAGAGAATGTGCTAATGATAACCTATTGGTAAAAAACAACAAAAATTAAGAGTTTGCTGCGTTTGACTATATATATATATATATATATATATATATATATAAATATATATTCACCTAATTAGAAAGCTACATAGGAAGTTTCACGGCTCGTGAATGTAAATATGTTTTTCATTTATTTCATATTTGGTATCAAATGTATAGCAATGCGAGCCATGATTCCGGAGAATTCAATGTATATATGACCTAGATCATTTATGCATGCACTCAATCGTGACATGCCCGCCGAAAAATCTTAATTACTCTGCAAAAACGATTTGCATTGTCATAGATTTGATGCTAGATTGATCACGACGATGTGCTTAGTTTTTGTATATGAGGACTAATTGTCTTGCAATTCCACATTTTGTGCTCCTAGGGCAATAACACCAGTGTCACGGAGTTTAGTAATATTACTCTCACTCCTAAGCAAGACTTCTCCAAGACCATTTCATTAAAAAAATATTTACATTAACGAGTTCTTCAATTCCCTATGTCGCTTTTCAAATATTTCTGAAATATCCTGTATCTTGTATATATATATATATATATATATATATATATATATATATATATATATATATATATATATAAGCGAAGGACGCCAAAGTGCTCACAGCGAGGTTAATAAGATTACTGCCCGGGCCTTGAGGTCAGCTCTATTGCCGTGCATTCGAAAACTTACCGGCCACCTGAGAAGCGACGGAAAGAGACCACATGGTGTCACCCTTATCCCCTTTGAAAAGGGAAAGGCGCTTATTTGGAATGGTACGATCACCGACACGCTCGCTTCCTCGAACCTGGAGGCCAGCGCATCTGCCGCTGGCTCCGCGGCACGCAAGGCAGAACGTCTAAAGACCAACAAATATGCCCAGCTCGCAAACGAGTTTATTTTCGTGCCGCTAGTATTTGAGACACTCGGGGGCCCTGGCCCTGAGGCATGGTCGCTCCTACAGAAGAGTGGCAAACGAATGTCGAGCGACAGCCTCTGACGCAAGAATTCGGATGCTCTTGAGCCTCCTGTCGAACGGCTAAGGCTTTTGCCTACGCGCTGAATTAGCTTAAGTGTAAGGGGGTTGCAGCTCCCATAGAATCGAACGCAAACACTAGAGTATTTTCTGCATTAGCCTCAGACAACCTGGAAGCATGATCTGCTCGGTCTGCATCTCACCGACCATTGAAGGAGCTAATGAGTCGTCTACATTTGCGTCCCAAACAAGCATGCGGCCACGCTCAAAGGGTCTCAGATTCAGACTGTCAGGTCTTTTTCGATCATACCTGGATAGACCCGGGGGCCGCAAATCATACGGGAAGCCGGCAATTCTCAGTGTGCGACTAAAGGTGTCGTTTAAGGCGGACTGACGTGCTTGTTGGCCTGCACCCAAGAGCTTGACAGACCATGGTGGGTCAACGCGTCCACAAAATCACCACAACCACATCTGTAGAGCACGACTAGGTCAATACCAAGCCGCAGCCCTGCACTTTTGCGCCTTGTTTCGTCGTCCAAAAGAGTCCCTATTTGCGGACAGGGTAGAGCGAGTAAGCCCCAGCCCCTTGACTACCAACAGCTCGAAACTTGGCTCTATCACCAGCGTAACGTGACTCAGTCAGGGTTAGTCGCTTTTCTTGTAGGGAGGGCTGTCCAAATGCCCTGGTTGGCCCTGTAATCGAGAGGAGAATTTATTGACGACAATGCGTCGGTCAGCCTTTGGAGTTCAACGTTATAAGCATATTACCCATTACCATGCAATAATGCTTTAACCCTTTTCACTGCCTGGGTCATTGACAACATAATGCGGGTCCTGCTATAATGACCGCGTCCGGCACACCTAGGCCGTCTAAAGAGACCGAGAGCATTGCTTAATCCCTTGCCACAGCGTTCAGCCTTAGATGTTTTCTAAAATGTCTAAACTAAGTCCATTAAATGGTTGTAAGAGCTCTGGTGATAATAACAGGTTGCAACTTCTGAGCAGGCATGTTAACCTTGTTGCTTAACACAAAATCCAAGAAGATATAGGCCGCAGTGAGCCCCCAATTGGGGTAGTCTGCCTATGGCGAAGTCAAGATTGTCTCTTTAACTGGCTAATGCTTTTGAAATGCCGTCCGGCAATAATGGTACTTCTAGCAGCTATGGCATATACTTTACATTTGACCGCTGATTGCGCCAAGGTCAATGACTTTCCAGATATCGTCAAGTACGGTCGGGAGGTCCCAGCCCAGAACCCCGTCATTCAAGTACCAGGCATTAAGGGGGACTGCAGTAAGTCCACCAATTCTTTGATACACAAACAGAAAAGTGGAGAAACCAGGAGATGACCCTGCTGAAGATGTGTTTGCGATAGCATCGCGTTTTGCCTTTATTGTGAATTAATCGCGTACTATGATTTTCCCTTTATTGTAAATAAAGCGCGTGTTGTAAAAATATTAGAAAACATACAGTAAACTCAGAAAAGGATAATAAGAAATAAGTCGTCATTCCGCGGATATTTTATACACGTTGTTCCTTTTAAGTCCGCGATCTGTGAATCTTAAGCAAGGTCGTTTTAAAATGGCATGTACAGTAGCACAATCAAAGTTTCCGGCTATCTTTTTCACTTAGGCGTCGTCGACAAAATCATTCGATATATGAAATGTTATTATCTATACTATTTATGTCTCAATTGGAGGTAAGACTTCTGTATGAATGTCGTCTAGCGTGTATAAGGATTTGCCTATACACGCAGGCGATAAATCTCAAATGAGTCTCGAATAGCCCCGCCTAGTAAAGGCACCTCGTGTATCCTACAAAGGTGATTTATTCGTCTGTCTTTCAGTCACTCTATGATGTCGACGAATATTGCGTGGGTTAGTTTTATGGAACAAAACGTATTTACCGATACCATACCTTAATGTGTGTATACGTAAACAGAACGTTTCTGCGAATGTGCGTAGGGGATCTCTTTTTTTTCGTGTTACCGAAAACGGCAGCTTTCAACGAGTACATATCTGAATGGGAGAACGCGCTCTGTTATGAAACCCAGGCAGTGACGTGTAGTTCGTGAAAGCGCTGCAACTATGAGAATAGACACCTAATTTCACGATTTGCTGTACATGGCTTCCACATGAAGATCTGTATTCGAGAGAAGTTTCATGAAATTTCCTTGTTATGCTTGTGCAAACTCTGCGGGAGACAGTGTGACTTATATCACCTTCAACAATGCGATCGAGTAGTTCCGTTGACTCGAATTTTAGAACCGTAATGAATATATGTATATGCGCTTTCTCTGTACGCGCAATATTGTAAACCAACCATCGGTTAAAAAAGCTATTGTGTTATGGTATGTAGGGGATCTCCGCAGTTTAAACTGTTTACACAATTATCAACTACCAATTGTATGGTGAAATACTTTTAATTATGAACAATGCGGTCCAGGTGTGAAAGAATTTATATAGCTTGGGTACTATCGGCAAGGCTTCTGCCATAATACAAGGAAGCGGCTCTGGCTGGTTGAGAACTTTTCACAGTCCTTTTGCTAGCGTCGACATTTGTACAGTATCCTGATCTAAATGATTGTTAAACTGTTAAATGTTCACGCTGCACATAAGAATACCAAAAATTGCAAAGTTGGCGACTAGTTATCCGTAGGGGATAATATGAAACCAATTTTTAGCAAAACGTACCCACAGCTGCCTAGTTACCGCACAACGAACCCATGAGAGTCTCCAAGCCCACAGACAGAACTATGAAGCCGATTTACTTTTTGGCTAAAATAAAATTCGCGATTGTTCTCCCGCGTGAACGTGAACGGGACAACTGATGACTACAAATGCGATGATGCCCGATGGCGGTGGGTTAGCTTCTTTTTGGGAGAGCTACCTGCCGATGCCCGACTCCCATCAGAAAAAGTTCGACCCCGCACGTCTTTTGGCAAAATCTATAACAGATATAGCTCTTCCTTCTTCCTGGTTGGCTTTAGAGGGGCTACTGCGTCGACTTCGAACATCGAGACAGGAGGAACGGTCGGAAACCTTTTAGAGGCATGAAGGGCCATATCAACGTATAGGTGAGGCGGCTGCACGGCCGAAAGAGGCGGTGTGATTTTGACAAATGTAGAGGCCAGAGCAACATAAACTTTTTACCATATCAGGAAACTTCTCCTTTTCCGTTATCACGCTCCGAGTGCCGTCCCTCAACAGAAGGTGCCGCCGCCTTACTTCCCTTTGACCTTACCTTTTCCATGTGGCGGGAAGTCGTTGTTCCCTCGCTCTAGTTTATCGTAGTTCGTCGTTAGAGTTAGTCCGTGCTTTTCGGTCGTTTGTCGATGTGCCGCCCCATCGAACTCTGGAAGGTTGTCGCAATACACTAAATTGAACTCAGTTGGACGCATTCAATTACGACCTAATATTTGGTTGTCTACTAAAAGAGCCGCCAGTTGTGGCAGTCATAGGGCTGAGACAAACACCGTATGCAGTGAAGAGTAGTATACATATGGTGTTCAAAACGTATCGCGACTTTTGTGTTTTTTCAAAAATTATTCATTTATTCATGAATATCTATTTTGTCCCCTTCAAAGTAATCTCCATCAGATATTATACACTTGTGCCAACGGTTTTTCCAATCTTCGAAGCACTTCAAACAACCATTTTTTTTAATCCTGTTCAGCTCCTCCTTCGATGCCGTCTTTATCTCGTCAAGCGTAGCGTAACGTTGTCCTTTCATGGGCCTCTTCAGTTTAGGGAACAAGAAAAAGTCACAGGGGGCCAGATCTGGGGAATACGGTGGCTGCGGCATCATTAGTGTGTTGTTTTTGGCCAAAAACTCGCGCACAAGCAACGATGTGTGAGCAGGGGCGTTATCGTGGTGCAAAAGCCAATTTTTGTTCTTCCACAAATCCGGGCGTTTCTGGCGGATTGCTTCGCGCAAATTGCGCATAACTAGCAGGTAATATTCCTTATTGACCGTTCTACCCTGTGGCAAGAACTCATGATGCACCACGCCCCTGCAATCGAAGAAAACTGTCAGCAAAACTTTCACATTCGACCGAACTTGGCGCGCTTTTTTTGGTCTTGGTTCGTGCGGCAGCTTCCATTGAGATGATTGAGCTTTGGTTTCCACGTCATAACCATAAACCCACGATTCGTCACCAGTTATGACCCTCTGGAGCAAATTTGGGTCGTCGCGGACAGAGTCCAACATCTCATTAGCAATGTTCATGCGATGCTGTTTTTGGTCGCAATTGAGCAATTTTGGTACGAATTTCGCGGCGACCCGTCTCATGCCCAAATCATTGATAAAAATCGAATGCCACGAGCCAATCGATATGTTTAGGTCCTCAGCAACTTCTCTAACGGTGATTCGACGATTGGCCAATACCATTTTCTCCACTTCATTAATTTTTTCGTCTGTTGTTGAAGTGCTCGGGCGTCCGGCACGCTCTTCGTCGTTCACATCTTCTCGGCCTTCTGAGAACATTTTGTACCACCGATAAACGTTGCTTCGGTCTAAGGCAGCTTCTCCGTATGCCACAGTCAACATTCGGAATGCATCCGCGCACTTAATTTCGTTTTTCACACAAAATTTGATACAGGTTCTTTGATCCATTTTTTAGAATAGGTAAAAATCGAAGACGATCCAAAACACGTGCAAGCAAAGCAGCTGTCAACAATTAAGTGAACATTCAAAATGGCCGAACTTGTCGGCATAAGTGAGAGACATGAGTACCAACATAACGCCACAAAAAATTGAAATTCGAATATACGTAACCCGCGAAAATTCAAAAGTCGCGATAACGATTGAACACACCTCGTATATATATATATATATATATATATATATATATATGCGTAGGGCGTTTATGCAGTGCGGGGCCGTTTGCGTATATGCTACATGCTTGTATCTGGTGGATGCGTCCCAGCACTGAACAGAGTAGTGCACTTACAGGAAAAACTTAATATACTCGACAGTCCTAAGAAAGCACGATTGTTGCGTCAATCACCGATGTGCTAGATCTATCCGATTTAGCCAGATAAATTATTTAAATGGCCTAACTTACTAAAGTAAGGCAATGCTAGAGATTGGAATCGCCTGAATTAAAAGTTGTACCTCTAAACGGAGCAAAAACATCTGATATTAGTAATCTTGTGGCTCTTTGCCATAACGCGAGGACGAGAGGGCCTAAAAGATCAGGACGATTCAAAACTCTGGATCATCTTTTGGTGCAAAACATGAGGGTTTTGAACCAGATGTTGTAATCATATGCGAAACATAATTAAAATTAAGTGGCTACAGCATATATAGCATCCCCGGTTCCATTCTGATTCGGTCAGAACCTGAAACTAGCGATGAGGGGCTAAGCTTGCAAAAGTAGTGATGAAAATAGCGTACAGACTCACCAGGTGCATCCAAAAAGTGCGATTTTGACGGGTTTATTATAGGTATCTATACCAGTTGTACCATATGCATAAGGAAGTCCTGCTAAGGTTGTTGGAAAATGTGTTTCTAATAAAATCAGCTCCGCTATGTATAGTAGCCTGAACCTTTTGCTAGCTAATATAGACCGTGAAAGCTGTGTATCATTTTTTGAACACCATGATGTTTAATAAGTGGCTAGTTTTACTTCCGGCACCTATAGTGTCTTTATTGATGTTAAAGGTAGTGATAGGATTTTCTGCAAATCTGTCCGACCTTATGGTGCAACAGGCTTCCCAATTTAAGCTGGCTAAACGTATATGACGTTGACGGATTATCTGTCCAAAATATTTGAAAAAGCGGTTAAAGCTTTATTCGAAGGACATCTTAGTTCACTTGATTTATTTTTGATGAATTAGCTTGCATTTCGTAAGGCACGCTAAACTAAACTTGCTTTCATCTTTGTCAGAAGGTCGCTTCAGAAGGACTTCTTCCGCAACAGCTAACTTTGTTTCGGTGTCTTTCTCGATCTCGTCTGATGACGAGGAAAGTGTCGTTTCTTGGTTTAAGTCATGCCTAGCAGAGAGGCAGCGGATAGCTAGAGTAGGTTGTTTTGAATCGCCTTTAGAAAGAGCAAAAGTCGAGTCGCCTCAAGGTTCAACCGTAGAACCGTCTATATTTATCGTCTTGATTAGTAAGTAAGAAAGTGGGCTGTTCATGAATGCGGCCTAGTGATAAATGCAACCAAGAAAAAACTCACGTTGTTTCGCCTTGCTCAAAAGGCTGCGCAGGTTCAGATGCGGCACATGAATGAAACTGAAGTGACAATCATCCCTACTAACCAATACCTGTGCTTAACGTGATACGCTTAGATGGCGTGATCACTTAGATGTTCTTACGTCTAAGTGCTGTGCAGTAATTGCATTTATTCGTCGACCAAGAGAATAAGAAATGCTTGTTGAGGGTCATCTTATGGCCAATAAAATGCAATTAATGCAATTTTTTCGTTATGGTATCTCTATTTGAAGGGCTTACAATAAGGATATGACTCACAGGGCGGAATCCATTTAGAATAATGCTCTAAGGGCATGTGCGTTTAAAATATATAGATGCGTTTTTACGGATGAAGTTGTTTTTTTTTTCTATAACAGCTGCTGTTAGGCGTACGACTCAGCATGCAACGGAATTTGTAAGACCAGTGGCATTATATAAGTCTACCCATTATGCTCTCGCGTGCACTCTGCCGACTATCTGGACTGAACTTCCCAAGAAAATTTGCGTGCTCACCTCAGCTAGAATATTTACACGGTAGGTGAAAAAAAAGCATAACACATACAATTTCTGGTCAAGACTAGTTACCTGTCACTCGGTTGAAGAAAGCCTTGTCATACTCGCTGGCGGGGTGCATTATTCGCGTGCGCTTTGTAACCGGCGATGAGGTACATTGGTGCACGCGTTCAATCCCAACGTTGCCTAGTTGAGTGTTTTCATCTGGTGCGTCTTACGAAACAATGTAAACGCAATTCCGTGGTGTTTAAATGTTGACTAAGCAGTCCGAAAAAAAGTTTTAGGTTGGCGGAAGCCTGTCATGTGTGTGAACGGGAGAATTTCTAGCGACTTCAATTTTTAGCTCTGCATGAAGTGGGAGTGACAGAAGTATAAAAAAGGGTAATGTAGTCTCATAACATATTCTACACACTTTAACTTACTAAAACTTTAGCATTACCAAATTGAAGTTTTGTGAATAAATCTCAACTTCGAAGAGTGAAGCTGATCAACACGCTAGCTTACGGAAGCGTATTAGTAATTGTTAGTACTCGAAGACATATCTACAACATGCCTCATATTGACAACTTTTTGTTGATTTTCTAATAAAAAAACATGTTCTGTTAAGAGTAAATACCTATGTTTAGGGATTGCCACTATGCGCCGTGGTCCATAGAAACGACACTAAAACTTCGAATAATTCAGGCTCTCTCTATGTTGCTCCGCTATCTTGTCCCGCTTGTTGTGGAAAATAGAACGAAAATAAGTCGCGTTCCACCGGCCGACGAGCGTACGCTGCCACCGCTGCAACAGGTTGCCAGACGACTACGACGACGACGTTTGCTGCTGTTGTATCGCTGCTGTCTATCCGCATCTCGTGAGGGATCTGCTATTGAGACAGAAAACACACCACCCTAATTTGGTTACGACGGCTGGTTGCCACGCTTTCTTAGTAGTAGTAGTAGAAGTAGTCGTAGTGGTAGATATTAGTAGTGACCGGCTGGCTTGACTGGTCAGCTCGCACCACCGACTCGCGTCGCGACTCACGAAGTGGGTGCTGGCAGCCATCGTGTCGATGATGTCTATGTTGAGATGGGCAACCCCCCCCGCGTCTCGCACCTCTGAGCGCGCCGCGGGCTAGGGGGGGGGGGGGGACGGGTTGACAGCCAGATGCGTAGTAGTACCAACCGTCGAGCGGTGGCCAATTTATACACAATATATGCATAGACAACCAAGGTAACATACATGCATATCAACATAAACCACTCCACCCATCCTGTCAGATACATTGCGCCAGGGGGTTGCGGCGCAGGCCGAAAAAAACCCGATAACATGCTTATATATATATACATATATATATATATATATATATATATATATATATATATATATATATATATATATACATATACATATATATAACATGTTTAATTGAAGGAACTGAATCGCACCGCCTTAGTTCTCGTTAAAAGGGTATTAACGTTAATATATAAAAATAGCGAACACTCCAGGATGCAGCCTCACACATCGAGCATATTGTAACGTTTTATTATCTAAGCCTAATTGCACAAAAGTTCATTGCAGGCCACTTCCAATTCATTACAACAGTGCATGTGTCAGTACACTAATCCATACTTGCACTATATCTTGATCCAAATATTCTTAAATAATAATAATAATAATTTCAGTAAAGAAACCGAAGCATTTCTCAAATATTTAAGTAAGCGAATTCAGGAGGTCACGAACGACCGAAGAGAGGGTCAATTCTTGAGACAAGCGTTGTCCTTGGCCGTTTGCAGAGGGAACGCGGCATCTATTTTAGGCGCCATGGAGTGAACAAATTATTTAAAAAAAAACTTTGCAATACTACGTTCAGACCTCACAACTGTAACATTGTTTAACATGTAATAAAAAAAAATAATAATAATAATAATAATAATAATAATAATAATCCTATATCGACTTGCTATATTGCTGCCATGTAGACTTAATCCGTCCAACTCTGACTGCCTGCCTCCAGCCAGATAAGTAGAACGTTATTTAGGCGACCGTGCATGCAGTGCATTCCGAACTTACGAAAGCCGAATTGATTCACTAAAAGGAGATTATTTGACTCACCATGTCGATCTAATCGAACCAATACCAACTTTTCAACACTTTCAACACAACACAGACACCTCAGAATCATGTTATCAAGAACCAAAATTGGGCTATAGTTAGGTGGTAGGTATTGTTCGCCTTTTTAATATATAAGAGAACCCCACTACCTGTAGCAAAGAAACGTCGAAGGATCGTGTCAGCGGACCTGTAAGATATAGGCTGTCAATTCCAACAGCTTTGTGTTTTGATGACACTGGGATGCCAATTAATTGGTTTCAAAATCTCAGATATATATATATATATATATATATATATATAATATATATATATATATATATATGTATATATATATATATATATATATATATATATATATATATATATATATATATATATATATATATATATATATATATATATATACATATATATGCTACTTTAACGGGTTTAGAGTTCTAACACAACTGGTAGGGAGCAATAGTTATGAATGGCATAAGTATGATAAACGAGATGAATTAACCCAAATATAGTTCTCGAATTAAACAGAAATAGGGTCATCTACTCACTAGATATGTCAAAATAGAGACAAATAAAGACACCTCAGAGCAGAGTGACTTTTAGCTCGCGCTTAACGGTGACTCAGTATGTCGGCTACTGTCATAACAGATGACCGTCCGTCTTGCAATATTGCTTGTACTCCACTCAGAAAGAGGCGCGAGCATCATCCCCCCTTAAGTCAGTCTTTACTAGAAAAAACGGCAAGCACAAATGTTTTAGCAAATAAAGTGGTACGTCGCTATCCCAAACAACAAACATCTGTAAATATATAGTTCACGATTATGTACCTTCTGGACGTGATTCTAATTGGGAACTAGCCCGAAATAGAAGCATCTTTCTGCGTACTGTCTTTTTCGCCCTCTCCTGTGCCTTGAATCATGTTGATCATGGCTACTAAGTAAAGTTAACAATCTCGGTATTGGGTACGTATCCTAAACTGATTCTGCTCTAACTAAACCAACCGCAAGTTTGTCAACAGGTATGCGAGTTCAGGATCGTTATTGTTAGAAGGGCTGCTAATCACTACAAAGTTGTAGACCTGATATCAATTTCAAGAAACGCATTTTGTAACGCTTTGACAACCACATTTTAAACGCTCGTAATGGGCTATCGTTTGCGTTCTCGTACCTGGATTTATATAGGGTTTTTCCAACAGAAATATGTAGCCGCAGAGCAATAACAACTACGCCCAAAAATACAGCCAGCAAGACCGGCGCTCGAACGATTTGCGATTGGTATGCTAATCATGGTTGCCATGGAAACCGTGATTGCATATGGCCCCGTATCGAATGGTGCGTTAACCGCCCAGGCCGCTACCAAATTTTAGAAATTGTTTTTAACTTCAAACGCTTTAAACAACAGAGTGTCTGCCAATTATAGTGTGAGTATCTTACACTTCACTAAGTGGTGACTCTATCTATATTATAAATGGAACCGTTCCATGGTACACAGCCCGCCGAGGTCAACAGTAATACGACTTTTTTCATCTACATTATAATATACTTTCTTTATCTACATTATAATATACTTTCGTTATCTACATTATAATAAACTTTCTGCAACTACTTTATAGTATACTTTTTTAACCTACATTATAATATACATTCTTAATCTACTTTTTAGTATACTTTTTTCATCTACATTATATCTTATAATAGCAACCAAATATGTAGGACGTTTAAAACATATTAGCGAATAGATTTTTATGTGAAGAAGAAATCAGTTATTGAAACAGAATAACGGCGAAGGGCGAACGTAAATTGCCCCGCATATTACGTTGAGACGTTGCAATGTAGTGCACTTACGAGAGGGGAGACGGATACATTTAGATGCTAGGAAGTACGGAGAGAATGAAAAACAGTCGTCGGAAACAATCGGGATGAACATATATATATATATATATATATATATATAAATACATATAATGGAGAACAAGGGGTACGGAAAGAAGCGAGACGTTGCTGGCTGGTAGAGCTCAACGTTGTAATGAGAACAGGCAATGAGACGAGACACCACACCAAACAGTCGAACGGAAAGGGAAACAAGTTAAAGAGCCAGACAGAGCCCGAGAACTGGGCGATCAGGCGGGATTGGCACGATCGACAGCCGCCACCGCCACCACGCTGATGGCGACGCCTAGAAGAAGAAGAAGACGAGGCAAAGTTGTGGGGTCGTGGAGGCATCTCATATGTCTCGCGCTAGAAAGATGACACGCAATCAATTTTTCTGTTTGCGTTTGATCTGCGCCCTCCCGCCGACGCTGCGCATTCTCTCACCCCCTCCCCGCGCTCTATCTCTTTCTCAATCTATCTAGCTCTCTTCCGTTCTCTCTCCGTCTGCTACCCCCCCCCCCCCCCCCAGTTAGTTGTTTCGGTCAGACCCAAAGGGGGCACACCACAGAGGCACCACTGTCTCTTCCACCAAGCGTCCAACGGGACAGACAGGCACCCCAACCCCCCGCCCTACCCAACCCAATGATCGAGCCGCACCGCCTATGGCTAGTAGCTATGACGTTCCCGCGCCTTTGAAATGCTGGCTAACATCCGCCTATACGTTGCAGCTTCCAGACCCGCAGCAGCAGCAGTAGCAGTATAGCGTTCTTACACCGTCGTCGATGACTACCGGTGCTTCGGGGCGGGCATTCACATTTGGGGTCGGCGGGCCACCTCGGCGATCTGCTGCTGCTGCTGCCGCTGCCGCCGGTTTTACCGCGTCTACAACCGCCACCATGTTAGGCGCATTTGAGCCCTCCCGGCAATTGCCGACCCCCCAGCGGGGGTTCGGACGGACGGATCGAACGAACGAACGAATGTTCGTGCGTTCTCCAATTGCCATTCTCCGATCCTCTGCGTCTCTCGCTGCGTCTGGCGTTCGATCTCTGCCAGCGGCTGGCCGGTTGGCTCTCTGCGCCTACCCGCGTCTCTGTCCATTTGAGCACGTTGTTAGCTCACTTTGTTGAAGGCGGTTGCAGCTGCTGCTGCTGCTGTAGTAGTGGCAATGGTACTACTAGTCGTGGACGCTAAAGCCGTATCCAAAACAGACTGCGGAAACACACCAGCAGCAGCAGCAGCCGCCGCCACAGGAAGGCTATCTCGATCGGAAATCGAATCTCTGCTTTGCCACTGACGCCCCTAACAGCGCGTGAGTGTGTGGTTGGGTAGATGGCTGGGTGTCCTGGCCGCTCTAACGTGGAACACTCGCAAAGTTGTAGCGTGACGCGACGAACGGCCCGAAAAGCATGGCTTTTTCCTGCCGAGAACAAGTGAGACACGAAAAGAAACAGGGGACGCAAGAAAAAGCGCGTCAGAGAGAGAGAGAGAGATAAATCCAAAGTGAAGGAAAAGGCAACGGACAAAAGCGAAAAACTGTGGGTGATGAAACGCTTCGGTAGGGAGGGGGAAGCATCAGTGACGGTGATGGCGGCAGGAGCTGTAGACTATATTGTAGGGCAAAGAGAAGGGCTGCTGCTACCAGCAAAATGCCGTTTGGACGGGTTTGGACTTCGACCGAATTATCGCCAAAATCCGTCCCCGGAGATCGAGATGAAGGCACATGTCAGTCGGCGATTCCGTCAATACGAAACATTTCTTAATAGTCTAGGCAATATCGTTAGCAGCTGGAAATGTATGAGTGGCAATAATAGGTCAGCCACTGCAGCGCAGAAGTAGCGAAACAACAAGAAAAACAAAAATAGTAGCCATAGCAAAAAAAAACAACATCAACAACAACAACAATAGCAACAACAGCAACAACGTAAAGGAGGCAGAAACGGACTCTATTTGACTCAGAACATGAGTTGCCTTCCAGCAACCTCCTAACACGCAGATAGGGACGGAAGCAGTACTTTGACTATTGGCTATTTTGTTTATCCCCAAATTCGGTCAATATCAGCGTTCATTAGACCGAACACAAACACCCCATTGGAGACGAGGTCCTGCGTCATGTGCCTCCACTGACTTGCATCCAGAGAGATGACGAGACTGATTAAACAACTGCATTCTCGATACTAAAAAGTTCATTCTGATTTATGTGATTTTATCAAGATCACACAAACATCTGTGCATGTGCTACCGCAGCAACTCAAGATTGTAGTTTTTAGAAATGTTCTATAGTGCATGCAAACATATACGCATGCTCAGGAGACGTAATTATATGTTTAATATCCATGCAATCTGTCGTACACATCCACACATTTTCCATCCATATAATTTCCAAATAGGTACATTTTATTCTATTTCTATGTACCTATATGGATATATCTGTGAGTATACATCGTCTACATAACTTAGGTCTAACACAGCAACGGCTTGTGTGATATATATATATAGTTGCATTGAATTGCAATAAAGTCATTAGCGACTTAATTGGTGAGAGTTATTTGTACAAGTCTCGGGCACGAGATAACCATTAACAGGGCCCCTGGAATGTTCATGTATGTAGCGAAAACACTCACTTTTCTATGTTTTTTGATAAAATAATGATCAGGCACGTTTCGATAGCCTATTAGAATCTGATATATTCCTATAAGTTTGTCGTATTGTAGGGAAGTTGACTTGGCGCGACTTTGCTTGGTGAAGTTTTGCAAATGAGTTGAAACAAATAGAACTTGGGTTTCTTCGAGCCACATCGGCATTACGAGGACGGTTGAAGCTACCCCCTAGGCTGTTTAATTGGTCTTCTATTTTAGCCTACCAACTGGTATATGGCACATGCCACAACCCTACCACGTCTAGAAAACGACACTGGCGCGAATACCGTTACTGTGGGGTACACATTATACAGGTAGTTCAACAAGTTCTTAAAATGAGCTTTTCAGAATTCGAATTTTGGCGCGCTTTCACCGCTATTGGAAACGGCAACTTTTCGAATGCTAGCAGTCAAAATATTATGGTGATTGGCCGTTGCGATTTCGTTTGATCGCTTTTCCCCTGCAACGTATCGGCGTGATTTTGAAAAATGGAGAAAAAGAGTTTCGAGTGGTTATCAAGCATTTTTATTTCAAAGGTTGGAATGCGACCCAAGTGAAAACGGAGTTAGACGAGGTGTACGGTGACTCTGCACCATGTTTTGCCACTGTTTCCAACTGGATTAATGAGTTAAAAAGAGGTCGCAGGAGCACCGAGGATGAACTACGTCCAGGACGCCCAAAAACGGCAACTGATGAGGAAAACGTGGAAAAAGTGCGGAAAATCGTTGCCGCAGATAAGCGAGTGAACATTAGGGAGATAGCGGAGGCTTTGGGGATCAGTTTAGGTAAAGTGCATTTCATCCTGCACGAAAACTTGAAGATGAAAAAGCTCAGAGCAAAATGGGTGCCGCATTTGCTCAACCAAGGCCAAAAAGACGCGCGTGTTTCCGCTTCACAGCGAAATTTGGCCAAGATGTCGAAAAATCCGTCGGATTTTTGGCTCAGATTCGTGACCGTCGATGAAAGCTGGGTCCATCACTACACTCCCGAGACCCAAGAAGCATCTCGTCAATGGTGTGCACCTGGTGAAGGACCTCCGAAGAGGGTGCGGACAACGGCATCGGCCGGAAAGATGATGGCTACGGTTTTTTGGGACCAACGTGGAATAATTCTGGTCGACTACCTTGAGAGCGGTAAAACGATCACGGGAGAATATTATGCAAGACTGTTGGACTGCCTGAAGCAAGAACTCATTGTGAAACGGCCCGCTTTGCAGAAGAAGGTTGTCCTGTTTCACCAGGACAATGCTCCCGCACACAAGTCGCGGCAAGCAACGGCAAAACTGGCCCAACTGAGGTTTGAGCTTATTGAACAACCTTCCTATTCTCCAGACCTGGCCTATAAATGCTCTGAAATCTCGGTGGGAAATGTGTATTGAGCTTCTCGGGGAGTATATCGAATAAGAAAAAATTAAAAACAAGATTTGGAAAATTCTTGGTTTTCATTTTAAGAACTTGTTGAACTACCTGTATATAGCAAAAAAGTAGCCGTCGCTAGCGGTCTCACCAATTGAAGTTATGCGCGTACGGATTTGCTGCTAATGGACAAAATTTATAAATAATGCAATTACGTTTCTATTTTGAGTTAAAATGTTACATGTTGAGTGAAATGTCAATAATCAGTAGAAAATGTACTGGGAAAATAGTAGCGGCAGTTCGCGTGATACCACGCGCTTGCACTGTGCCGGAGGTCTTAAGAGAATCGATGGTACCCGCACGGCCGATTCGCACAGCCATCGGCAAGAGACGCCACCAGGAGATGTGATTCGCGCGCAAATGTCCAAGCTTTCAGAAGCGCGAATTAGGACAATCACCTTAGTGAAACAAATTTGCGGAAACGGGATGCCTGCCTATCACGAAACATCACGCCTGCCTATCACGATGAAAGTAGTTGCACGTTCTGACCGAATTAATAATATGTTTTCGTGGCGTTTGGCGAGAATGTTGAGAACTATGAACTAGTCTTATATTCTTATTCTGTACTACCGCATATGTTACGCAATGGTACTATTTCATTCTATTATCTAGTAAATTGTTCTCTATACTTCCATTATTGCACAATGTATATATTGAATACAGGACTTTTGTGAATAACTATGTACATAATTGTCAACCCTCTGAATATAATAAAGGAGCACTTGAATTGAAAAAAAAATTGAATTGAATTGAATCACCACCGTGCTGACGTACCTGATCATGGCTAAATGTTGTCGAAATGGAAAATGTGACAGCGGCTGCCGCCGCCGCCGACACCTCCCAGTCAAAACTAAGACTCGCTGCGTCCTTGTCGTATCCCTATATCGAAACATTTACACCTACACTACTACATAATTTCAAAACGGGTATGAATGTCAGCAGCATGACATACAGCGTCGCGATTCGGGTGCATGGGAAGTACTTGTGTGCGTGCAAAATTCTAGCTTCATGCAAGCGTGATGATCATGGAGTGACCTACTGGGATCCTACTAGAAGTTGGTTCCCACTAAGTTTAGCATCTGTGTAGCAGTGGCTTGCAGTGCGACTAGCGCGCGTCCGCAGACGCTGCCGCAACCAGCGGTGTTCTGCGTTCTCGACTCACCTCGGCCCAAGCCGGAAGAACGCAGGCGTACACAGCGCTAGAGAAGCGAAATTCCTTCTTCATGGGGTCGCTTGAAGTTACACGAAGAAATTCCGAGCCGAGGAGGTGGGAATAAGCACAGGTTTCTTGCTTCTGTCTAGTCCCACACTAGTCACTGCTACCTGCCAGTGACGTTTGGGCATCAGACATACCCAAAGCCTCTTATACCAGAAAACAACTGGTAGCGGAGTATGGATCTCTCGCCAGCAGCAGCAGCACCAGCCACATCCAGTTGAATCGGCGTGGCGACCCAGCTGATAAGATTCGCTCTCGGCGGCTGATCAGCATGGTCGAAATAGGCTCGAGTAACCGCCGCTTGCATGCTACTATTGGTACGGCGAGGAGTGCGTGTGTGAACACCAAAAACAAGATTTGTTTCAATGTATTCCTTGTTATGATTATATATGTATGATGTATACATAGCCTTCGTTGTTACAGAAAGTAACAAAAACAATTACATATCAAGTGTATGCTAACTTGACCATTCCAAGCCAACTGAACCTCGTCACTGGCGTCCTGTGCGATTTGGGTCTTCGCCAGCCTCTTTTTTCCATATTTGTTGAGAAGCTGGTTTTACATGTTTGCTCACGTATTTTCTTTATCTAGCATATTTAGTAGTACATAGCTTGTCGCATCATTTTTTTCACAATTTAAACGGTGATATCAGTTTCAAGCTGTCTTACACGATTACCTTCAATTCGGCTTCTCTTGACTAGATATTGTCGCATTAAGATTCAATGATGTACAGTCAGTCACAAGTAAGTACAACAAAAACTAGTATTTCCGGTGTCACTCCTAAACAAGGCATTTTTATTTGGTAAAAAACTTCCGTCCAATTCTATTTCAAATAAGCTTTTTCATTAATCAAATTTTAACGATTTCTACAATACCCTAACATGCCGCCCTAAAGTAGTTGTTTATATATATATATATATATATATATATATATATATATATATATATATATATATATATATATATATATATATATATATATATGAGTATAATTGCATTCTGTGGTGATTACCTAAAGACCTAAGTTAAATACGCGGACAAGTGGTGGATTCAGTAGTGAAAAGTAATCTCACAATAACAAGCTTCATTTAACGGGTACACTAACGAGTTGCGAACAAAGATCGACTCTACCGTTGGTGTTTAAGGAGCGGACACCAATTAAGCTCTGGCAGCAGACAGCTACTTAATGCACTTCTTACAACTACGGCTCCTAACGCAGAGACTAGAAGCAAGAGGCTCACAGCATGATCTCTGAGATCGACAACTATACCGACGGTCCATCCCTGCAATCAATGAAGTTGAAAAGTGCGTTTTAAAAGCCACAGAAGGATTTGAGGAGGTTTGCAAACTACAAACATACGTGAATAACGTTAAACAGCATTCATACAAAGGAATTTACATGCTTTTCTTTATGAACGTGATATACGTTGTTTGTCATGTGGAAACGACGTCGCACATTGCTCTACCCACAAAAACAACTACAATGAACATAATCATATAAGTAAATATATAATCAGCAAAACGGCCTTGATGACCAAACTTCATTACGTGCTACTAGAACAAAGCATTGTACCCTAAGAAACTGTAATCTTGATTTTATTTTGGTAAGTTAACGGGAAAATGATCGGTATACGCATCATTATAAACGTTGTGAAATGTGGCACCCGTCAATGCACAGTGTACCGCACAGACAGTTGCAAATTGCATTATGCACTTCGGGACAATTACCTTTTAGACATAGATATTGACGGTGCTCGTGCCAAGTTAATCTACAAAGCACGCGGTTGCCACTGCATGAATGACGTCCTTCTCCGTTTTGACGTTCCAGCAGCCTAGCGTTTCTGCTGCGGCTGGGCATGACTCCTGTGGTGCGCCAGACACCCTTAAAGGCTTCGTGATACGGCTTAAGCCTCGTTCCTTCAATTTCTTTTCATGTTGGGCTGCTTTCATTTTTGGTTTGGTTATGAGCACGTTATCATCTCTCGCGGAGCTTCGATGTGTTATTCTAATGTGTGCCGGTGTTTTATTGATTGTTCAGAGGCAACTATGACTCTTTTTCCGGCGTAACTCCTCGTAATGCGCGTGAGTTATGCGTGCTGCGTGTATCTTCTTCGCAAATAGATGGTTAGCTATGTGTGAAAACTCCCTATAGTAAACTCCCTAAACATATACATTACTTAGGCCCGTCGGCAATGGAAGGCATGGCATACGATTTAGGTTATGTGGCAACGAATGCATATTGTCCGATCGTCGTCGCCTGCTCACGGACTGTTAAGGCTTACTGCATACGAATAGGTGTCTGCGCACTGATTCTGAACTGACTGGTAAGCGCCTGGGGCCGCGCCTTGTCAACCTAGGGCTATAGGTTGGAATGCCTGCTGCCTCGGCTTAATAAGCATAGTATCAGGAGAACCTGCTGCGTTAGTTTAATAGGCATTATGTCAAGATCATCTGATGAAGCGACGCCAATAGCCGTCATTTCTCGCTTGCGATCCTAGCGTTGTTGGCCTGTTGTTATTAGCCGCTGCTGGGGTCGCTTGTTAAAGTTCATCCTCCTAGGATTGCGGCTGCGTGCAGCGTGTTTGTTAAGTGCGTACTTTGACGTGGTATATATTGGCTGTTGTCGCTGCGGCTGCTCAGGCTGTTATGATGATTAGGCACGGAAGTGGTGAGTGAAGTTCTGTAGCACAATTGCACGACTTCCTATGTGTGAGGGTTTTGGATAAATGATGAAAGACACTTTTCGCCATAAAGAGGATTTAGAGTTGATCGCGTAATCCTTTATCGCGGCTCAGATTTACCGCAAAATTAACGATAATCAGGGAGCACTGCATCTGCGACCGTTTGCAAGGCTGTTTGCAAGACACAAGATGTTTTGGATAGACATGAATAAATTGTATGCATATTGAAGCTACCATTTTTGTGGCGAGATAACTAAAATAAAAGGAAGTAGAGTATAATTAGTAATTAAAATTAAGTATTTGTATATATCCCTAAATAAACACTTGCGCATCACTTGTTCCTGAAGTGTAAGCTTATTATAGATATACGCTTATGGATAGATAGTAATAATTACGCCGTCGAGCGCCTACAACTTTTAGGTGCGTTTGATTCACAATTTCTTATTTCATGCATCCATTTTGTCTGTTAGTTTTTGAGACAATGAGAGAAGCAGGCCCTCCTACACTCAGGCTAATTCCGCCCTTGGGTGAAAGCCTTAACCTTTCGACGAGAGGCTCGATACCATCGGCATTCTTGCGTCAGAGGACACTCAACGAGGAAATGCAACATCTGTTCGGGGCACATTGTTAAACTGGGCTAATACTGGGTCACGCGGATACAGTTGTTCGCTCTAAGGTGCTAACATAACAATCTTTTATGAACAAATATATGTTCCAAAGATGTTTTATGAATAATTTCATGCCATGCCCGTACACCAAACATAAACAAAATTCTTATGTGTATTTCTTACACGATATCTATATATGCATATATATATATATATATATATATATACACGCGGCACGGTCTGCTGTCGGGGACCTTAAGACAAGGTTGAGCACACACGGATATGGACGTATGTTGTACGAGAGCCTCACGGCTCGCTGAGTAATCTGTAACAAAGGCGCGCACGTGGGGTGAATGAGAGTTCCTGGCTACACGCAGCAGCGCATTAGTCATTCGGCGGAATAGCCCAGTGAAGCTCGGTGAAGTGATTTGCTCTCACGATCACCGTCGGATCGCCAGTCCCGTCCGGATGTGTCCGGACGACGAGGGCTTGCCTCGTCCGAGGCCGAGGTGCTGTGGAACTCCATCCACCACACACCGAGGTGCTACTGAGCTACTGACATGACCGTCAATGACCGAGGGCCGGATGGCTCCTATCACTAGCTGCTACTGCCGCTGCTACAATCGCGTCCCACCCAATCCCTCTGCCCTGGGCCAACAACAAGGTTGACCCAGCGGCGTCCGCCCATTGAGAATAGCTGGCGGCGACAGGGCGTCGTCGGCGAGTTAGCAACGGAAATAGTCCTGAGTCATGGTGAGAAGAAGTCATGACAGGAAATGTCTCTCCTTCTGCGCCGCCGCCGTCGCCTTTTCGTTGCGTCGTTCGTTCTCCCTGTCTTTCTCTCTCGCTCTCTCTCTCTCTGTCTGTCTTGCCTGCTTATTCGCTCCTCCATATTCCGCACTTCTTTGCTTTGACTGTTTATATAGTCACCAGCCACCACCCAACGACAACACAAATGGGTCTGTGCCACCGGGAAATAGGCGATCCGCTGACGCGGCGTTTTCCTATAGCTAGCTGCCTGTGATGCTCGCGCGCGCGATCAGGATACGATACCATACCGAACACTTCCACACAATGCAGATTTGATCATAAGTAGACCTGCCTGATGACCAGCAGCATCCGTGCAAGGAGAGGTCGCACAAAGAGTCGTTTGCCCCGTCGCCCTGTCGTCCCGTGTTTGGAAAATAAGAGACTAGGCCGAAAGGCGAGTCCGCTACGCTCTAGCCGCTGCTCTGGTAGCTGCTGTTTTGCTACCTTTTACGTTCCTTTTCACCAAAGTTCGACTTCACAAGAAAGCGTATCGTTATGTACTGCACTGACAACTGTTCTGAGGACCGCTTTTGTCTCGCCTAGAAGCTACTATGCGGCCGTTTGCTTGTGGGCGTCCACATGGGACATAGCTTCGTGGTTGCGACGCTATTAACACCATTAGCACTCTTAGCGACTACGACAATGGTAAAAGGTATGCTCACCTGATAATTTCAAAAGAATACAAAGGAATACTCCTAACAGGAGCTATGGTTAGGGTTTATATTGTGGTCTGCTATTGATTAATACAATTTGCGGAGCACTCTCTGCATACCTGCGCATTGTCGAGCCCGGTGGCGGCGTGGTGGGTGCATTCGCGTGCGCCTTGCGACCGGAGGAGACATATGGGTTGACGGGTTTGATCCGTTGCACATTTGTATGTAATGGGGTCCGTTTTATAGAGCAATGTGAGAGCGGTTCCGTAGACGATAGTGCATAGGAAGAATGCTTACGCTTTGTTACTAGCGTATTGGTACAGAGACTTTAATAGCAAGCATGCGAATATCGTTTGCCAATGTTCTCTTAGTTTACAAAATTGCATCATCACGTTAGCGAGACAGAGTTTTTGTCGGTTATGGCCGATTGCAGTATTTACCTTACGCATAAATCATAAAGCTCAAATTTGAGCCCATGACTGTCAAAAAAATACCTGTGCTTGGTTGAAACATATTAGATAGATTGATTACGGTGTAGAGATCATCCAGTGCCCCATAGCACATTTGTCGTATCACTTCAACTAAGAAACGTATTACCTACATTTATCAGATCGGGTTATATTCAACTAAATAACAAGTTTGTTATTAAACATAATATTTAAATATATAATACATTTGGCAGCCTATGTTCTTTACAAATAACATAGACCATATTCCGCTTTTCGATTACTCGCTTTTTGCATCAATTTTGTTGTTAACATAAAACAATGTTAATTCCAAGAGGTTCTAATCGTCTCCCAATGTGTTTTATTCTGGTTGATTACTCAGTAGTTTCTGCAGAACGGATAACCACCCCATCCCAGTCGTATTTACAGCTCGCTTTCAGTCTTATGTCGTCCTCATAGGCCCCTTATGTTGTCCATCTCAGCGAGGAGTATCCACTTGGGCTCAGTCCCTAGTGGTTGTTATAATGACTAGTATGACCAATATTGTTTGGCAATTATCTTAGGTTTGTGATTGTGCTAGCGTAGGCAGAAAGGGTAACAAAAATGGTAGGGTACATGTTTAGCCTTCACAATTTCACCTATATGTAAGATAATAATAATAATAATAATAATAATAATAATAATAATAATAATAATAATAATAATTCAGGAGGTTGCAAGAGAGGATGCATTCTTAATGCAAGCGTTGCCTTTGATCGGTTGCAGAGGGAACGCGGCATCTATTGTAGGCACCATAGAGTAAAGTAATTATTTAAAAGATTTACAATAATACGTTCAGACCTCACAACTGTAACACTGTATAACATGCAATAAGAATAACAAGGGAAGCTCATCTCTGGGGTACTATACACGCTGCACCAACGTACAGTCTATTTGCCTGTGAATAAAAACAAGATATTTGGGTACTTTTATATACTTCTATATATTATACACTTTCAATTATTTAAGAATATCTAGCATTCGTTGCGGGTACTGCATACCCATAGTGCTATCACAACTGAGCAGAGCTCGCATTTTTTTAGGCTAGCAATTAAAGACTGTATATGTCCATTCAAAACGAAAGCGAAGCAAATTGATTTTGGTCTGCTCCTAACAAAGATTGGCTTCATTTGCATATGCAGGTGTACAGTATATATTTTAGCACTAAACGTCTTTCGGACGTTGATTACTCGTACCAGTCAAGTCGCTGTTCCGAAACATTTTAGACCATATTAGATGCGTATCCATGGACCGAAAGTTGTGGTTTAGAACAGATTGCAGCTAACTAATACGTTTAACACCAGAGTACATTAAATAAAAACATAAAAGCTAAATCATGTTGTATAGTGCTTCATCTAAGTTGCGGATTTTTCACCTGAGGGAAAGTAATCAAGTTTGCCTCGTGACCTATACTGGAGTTCGGCTTGGGCCCAAGTGACAAGTTTGTTGCAAGTTACCACCTGTCACGGTGGATGAGATCTTATTCGCGGGCGAGAGGCTTGCGCCCGGAAAGGCTCCTGGCCCTGATGGCGTGCCGCCCGAGATCATTCGCCTTCTGGCAAGACAGGCATCTGGAGAAATTGGCGAGCATGGCCACTCAATTGTTATAAAATGGAATGTACCATGCGCAGTGGAAGTGGGCGCACCTTCCGCTCATTCCAAAGCCAGGCTTTACGTCATTTATACCAATTTGTCTACTGGACACAGTAGACAAACTATATATCTCTCCCTCTTTATCTCTCTCCATACATATATATATATTCTTCCGAGAGGAAAGAGTGCGGGGCCTGACCAAGTGTACTATGAGCACTGGGTGCAGTCTGAGCCACTTTTGGCAAACCATCTTTGTGATTTCTTCAACGAGATCATGAAGAGGGGACAAATGCCAGGAGCCTGGCATATCGCCAGGCTTTCTCTTTTATTGAAGGGTAAGCATGGTGATGACAGACGAGACCCAAACTTATACCGCGGTATAGCGTCTGAAAGGACGCTGACGAAGATCTTCTGCAAATTGGTTATAAAACGGATCGAGTACGTTGTCGACCAGACCCTTCCACCGAAGCAATTCGGCTTTCGAAGAGGTCGAGGAACGCGTGATGCAATCCATGTGCTTCAGTCAGAGATAGAGCGAGCTGTGGCAAAGCCCGGAGGCCATTTGTATGCAGTCTTTATAGACTGCGTCAAGGCTTTCGACAAAACACCTCGAGATCTCCTGGTGAAGTCATTCCGATACGCAGGGGTTGGTGGCTCTCTTCTGAGCGTAATTTCCAGTTTCTTTGATGAGGACACCTTACTGGTACAAGGTGAGCAGGAAGTGTTGCAGGTAAGGCAAAATATGGGAACCCCGCAAGGCGACCTATTGAGCTGCGTCTCCTTCACTCTTCTGCTTGCCGATTTTGTTGATTATATTCGACAAGAGTTCCAGAAGGCCACAGTTGTGATGTACGCAGATGACATAGTGGTCGCTCATCACGACCTGGGTGCCATCAAGCGCATCACTTCTTTGGCGGAAGTGTTCCTTGTCTCAAGAGGGCTGGAAATAAACGCCATGAAGACCAAGGCTATGGAATTCAGAAGAGGAGGTCGATTGGCTGCTAAAGACGTTATACGTTGCGGCGGCCAATCCTTGGAATTCGTTAACTCTTTCCGGTATCTGGGGCTTCGGCTTCATTATACTGGGACGACCTTCACTGCTCACATCGTCGAGACAGCGCGCACAGCCCTAATTTCTCTTTATGGAGAAATAGGCGATGTCCGGCGACTGTCCGTCCCGACGGCAGTGGCGCTTTTCTACCTCAAGGTTGTTCCGGCGCTGATGTATGGTCTTGACACAGTATGGAAACACCTCACTCGGGCAAACTTTGGTTTGCTTGAAAGGTGTTTTACAATGTACATGAAGCGAGTACTTTGCCTGTCAATGCGGGCAAGGAGCCGCTTTGTGTACCTAATGTCAGGCTGTGCACCAGTTGTTGAGATCATTTGATTGAGGTTGAAGACGCCGCGTACAGTACCATTCGAGAGCTTCATCTCGGAATGGGAAAATAAAGTTGAACAAGTCCGGCGAGAGGTCGGAGACCTGGATGTTTTCAGGGCCTTTCACCTCTGGTCTGGTCTTGCGTGTGACAATCGCCACGTCTATACCAGATACATAGTTCATGGCTATCATCACCTGGTTTGTTCGAATACGAGCTTCCACGAAGAGTACACCGAGTGCGTCTGTCGACTGTGCTCTCAGGCGTGTACGAAGTTTCATGCATCTGCCTGCCTGGCCCTTGCGAAGAGATCACTGCACTGCCTCTCTCGTATAACATGCCACGAGGAGCTGAGTGTATAATTGTATAATATGTATAATTGTTCATGTTATATGCATACTCAATATGAGTGAAATAAATACGATGATGATATATATATATATATATGGCGAGCACTGCCGAGTGTGCAAACGTATTGTAATTGATATATATATATATATATATATATATATATATATATATATATATATATGAGATGGTTTTGCAAAATATCAACATGAATCATTAGCTTTGAAATAATCGTTAGCTTTGAGGCGCAAACCTGTGTCATATCGTTACAACGTTACTGCCACTGGGTAGAACCTTAAGAACGTTGCATGACACTGAGATTAACTAGTCAAGCATGCTGAAAAAACCTCGAAAGCACAACCTGTACCCGATCACTGTGTTGTCGGCAAGTAACCCTTGAACAAACGCCGTTAAGATCCTGCGCAGGACCTGCCCATTTCAGGCACCTTCAAGTGTCGTCAAAATGATCTGCCTTACATGGCTATATATATATATATATATATATATATATATCCACATACGTGTATACATACTACTTACGATTTATAAATCTTTAGTATTTTATAAGCACTTGCTGTGTTTATTGCTTTGGCCTGTGTATACGAGAAGCGCTACGACAGCCGAACACATGAAAGCGGTTTAATTAAATGCGCGCCTTCATGACGTGGTTTTGCAGTGAGTATTGTAAAACACGCACTATTCCAATAATGGGACTTAAGGTACAAAGGCCGCCGTTGAGGTTACGCGTTCGTACTACTGTTGTCATATAGTGCCATATTCTGTCGTTGCTGTTGTTATCGTTGTAGATACTATTGTTGTCACTTTTATTTGCACCGGATGTCTTGATGTAGCCACTCTTTTTTTCTGTCGTATATATCTTACAATATATATATATATATATATATATATATATATATATATATATATATATAAGTATATATACTGCTGGATAATTAGGTTTAAACGTTCATACATATACGGACGTGTATGACTGTTTGATCGATGTGCCATCTTATTCTGTCAATAGTTAAATCATTAACCTTGCTGCGTTTAACAATTGCGTATACGCATGCATCTACCACGCGGACTGAGCTGAATGCTGGAACACGAAGTTTTTTATTAGTAATGTTGGTAATGTTTTTTATTAGTAATGTTGGTGATGTTGTTTGCTGTTAGTTGTGTTATTGGTGTGATTGATCTTTTGTTGTTGCTAGCGGTCGACATATCTTTTCTTATAAGAATACTCATTGTTGTACTACTGCTGATGCTCATGTGGTTGTGCCCGTTACTCCTGCTGCTACAACCCGATGATGTTAGCAGGTCAAACGTATAATATTTTCGCTATGACGGCTGGCAGCAAAAACACGCTAAAAACAACAAAACGCGCTTATTATGTGTTGTTGTTTTTCGAGGTATGAGGTAGACACGACGGCCCTGTCACGAGACAAAAGGCACTGTCAGCTGTCGCTGATCGTGCTGCATAGTTCTGGCCAGCCAGCAGGTCTTAGCCATTTTTCTCTCGATTTCTCTGGCTATGTAGGGCTCCGGCTTCAGTACTTACCTCTTATCGTGATGTCAGCACCTGGCAACGCAAACGCCGCTAGATCGATGGGCCGCCCACTGCCGTGCCACATTATCCAGCCAAACTTGACGTTAGCAAACGGAACTTGTTTCCAAAACAAACTAGCTCGTTTTGCTACTAGAAAGGCGAAAGCTAGGCTAGGGAGCTCTTCCTGTATGCACTTTTGCAAGCTGCTTTAGCTTCCATTCCTCCACCTCTCTTTCTCTTCTTCTCTTTATATATATATATATATATATATATATATATATATATATGTGTGTACATGTCTGTCTGCGTTTTCTATTCATCTTTCTATATTCCTCAGCGGCATCGGTGGGTCGGCGATTTTCGCTTTTGCTGCTCCTCTCTCTCTCTGTCTCTCTCTCTCTCGCATCAAGGGAGTTCGGTAGCTGTACGAAAATTGATGAATCTCCATCACTTTTCGAAGGATTCGAGAGGCATTCGATACCGAACGAAGCAGCAGTAGCAGCAACAGCAGCAGCAGTGCAACGCAAAGGTCTAGTCCGTAGCATGCATTGCTTCTGCATCTGCTATTGCCGTGGCACTTCCGCCACTACGACCACCACTACCCCCACTGCTGCTGCTGTTATCACCCCCCCCCACTGCTGCTGTTACCCCCCCCCCCCCCCCACTGCTGCTGCTGCTGTTACCACCATCGCCATCACTCCCCGAACCTCCACCACTTTGGAAAAATGTGCACGTGCCGACAAGAGCAGGAAATGTCGAGAAAAATTGAGAAAACCGGCACAACAAAAACAGCAGTAACAGAAGGGCAACGATGGGATGGCAGTCAGCCAGCCAGCCAGACACAGGTGATGAAAAACAGACAGACAGACAGACAGACGAACGATACGCAGAGAGTGTCCAGGTAGGAATAGAGTGTCGACGGTTCGAGGTTGCGAGTCGAGCCAGAGAGCAACGCGAGTTCGAGACTACTTGGCCCAATGGACAGACACCGCCATCATCATTGCCGCCCCGGGCCAGGCTGGATAGACTAGGATTCGTCGTCGAGCTTTTCATGTGTCTGTCGACGTGGTGGTGGTGGTGGTGGTCGATGGTCGAGGCCTACCACGGCTGCTACCGCGGGCCGAAGGTAAATTCTGCATTTGCCAAAAACTGCAGTTGCCAATAGCTTGCAATAGCTAGCTCATAAAACAGACAAGAAAAGTACAGCCGAACGATATTGAACGATCGACTCTCAGCGATGATAACAACATCGACGGCGACGACTATGATGACAACAACGACGACGACGACGATGATGATGATGATTTGCACGCCTCGGACAACAATTCGCGCACGATTTGCCCCGTCGTCTTCATGTGTGCAGGTCTGAAACTCATGAGGTTATGCTAGGCAGTAGCCAAAAGAAAAAAGACCGGAAGCCCTCTCGAGTGAAATACGCTACTCAATCTAGAACTGCTCTGCGACCGACTCTTGCACTCTTCTGCAGCTGAAGGCCAAAAAGACTCGTTTAGCAGAGTGGAGAACCCGTGCCGCGATGGCGAACGTTTTCCCATTACGTGTGGTCATCGTAGGAAAGAAGGCATTACATGAAGCATTGCCATCGAAACAGTGCTGGACAGTAATGGATAAAAGCTGTAGCTGAAAGTGGGAGGAGGAGAATCCTCACAAAGACTGGCAGCGTCCATATAGCGTCAGTCGTGGTTCGCGTTCGACAGACAGGGCGAGTAAACTGCGTGTAAAACACTGTGGACCACCACTCAATTCAAGACCTATTCCGATAACAATTGGATGTGTCTGTGGGTATTCAAAGTGGGCCCTATGCTCCATTTGTTGTGTGTTTGCCAATGTTATGGCCGCCGCTATTTTATTTTATTATGTGCTTTTGTGTAAAGCTTTTGTCACTGTTGTTGTTGCTTTTTCTACAGCTACACTACTATCATTTTATTGAGTCATGTTTTATGAAAATACCCTTATTGTTGTTGTTGTTGTTGCTGTTTTTGTTGTTTATTCTGTTGTTGTTCGTGTTACTGCTGTAAATGTCATTACTGATTATATTGCTTATTTTGTTGTTAGTAATGACAAATCACTCTCGTGCAAGAGTTGATAACGTATTTAATAAAACGTTATCAACTCTTACATGAAAGTCATTTACGAAGCCATGACTAGCGGCATAGTGACCTAAAATATGGTCGAAAGGTTGGCCACGAAACTTGCCTTAACGCACTGTTATTAATATATTGGTGATTCATTTGTTTTCAACAGTGATGATCTCCATAGCCATTAAGTATGTAAGGGTGCGCGAACATTGCTACTGTGGCAAAGGGCTGGCGACTGCATGGTGGGGTGATGCCATCGTCTCATGTTGTGATGAGTTTTGTACATGAGGACCGGGCAAGCATTTTGCCACTTTCACGGTAAGAGCTTTTCTAAAAAAGCATAGAAATCGTAAAAACTTTTGCTAGGCATTCCTCACTATACAAATCTGTCGTCACTGTACCAGCTTCTTTCAGTTCAATTATCGTCACAATTTCACTCCTGGAAAGGATGATGGCAACCATTGCCGCGACAGCCGGCCGTTGGTGCACCACGTTTGTGGGTAGAGGTGCTTTGCCACGTTTTGCCACAACTGCATCAACTGCATTTTTTCGTCCTTCATTGTACGCATTAAAATGCAGGATATGATAACTGCTAAACTGCAGGGCCCAAACCCGACGTCAGGCCAAAAAATTGCGACAATTTTTACTGCGGCCGGCTCAGAAGCACGGAAAATCCAGTCATTCATTAGCAAAACAAATTTTATGTGTACACATAGATGAAGAAAAACCTAAAACAGATAGCTACAAGTACATCTAGATAAAATGCAATAACGCCAATAGCAAAGAGAAAGATTTGCGTTTTTAAACTACACTAAACTGAACACTTTTGTGATGTGTTTTAATGACGAGCCATGTCCCTTCGGAGAAGCAGAGCTAAGAGCGTTTAGAAGGGCGTGCGATCTGTTTTAGTTTTGTTCTCGTCGGGGTGATTTTTTATTTTAGACAGAGTTGTTTATCCAGGTAGATTTATACGAACGCGCCGGACGAAGTCTCTACAACCAGTGACCTAGCGATAGCAGCTTGGGTAGATGGCAACGCAGGAGCCGTTTCAGGAGAGATTGAGTATTTCACACACTTAAGGAGGAGGGACAATGAGAGCAATGTGTGGGGGCCTCTTCAGTTTTTTCTGCACATTTTGCCTCGTGTGTCTCGGGTTAGAAATCAAATGTCCAGCTTGCTCACATGTTTTGCACGCCATCTCATTAAGGCAGTTAGCACCAATATTACTCAAACTTAAGCAGTTAAAGCTGTTAGCAGTCAGCAGCAATATGACTCAAAGTTAAGCAGTTAAAGCCTTGGAGACCCAAACTGGAGACCCGCATACGTTTTGACTATATGAAAGCTTTATAGTGGACCCCGTTAAAATGCAGCACCACCATCAGTAGGGGTCGCGGCAGTTATAGTCTCAATTCGCTTCGTAATATACGCTCCTCAGCAAGACCACTCTGACTTCCTAGAGAGCAGACATTGCGAGAAAATAATGAAGATATTGCAGCAGGTGAAGCAAACATATTATCTATAGATCGTATTACCACTGGAGAAAGTTGGCATTGACAACACAACCGCTACCGAAACGTCCGCGAAGGAATAACTTCTATGCTTTTGTAGGTAAGTTCCTTGCACTAGATGAGATTTATTTTCCTAGAAAAAAAAAAATCCGTTTGAGACGAGTGTACATCGTAGACACAATCACATGCAACATTCACATTAACACATAGCTCTCGAACATGACGTTATAGGCAATAAAGTTGACTTCTTACTGCTAAGAGATCCGTGCGTGGGGAAGAGGCTATTTCGGTGATTAAATAGGTAGTCCGCATGTCCTTGCAAATAATGATTGTTGTGACGTTGGCAAAGCACGAAAAAGTGCTTGCATCATCCTAATACATGACACCCTATTGAGGGACCCCTGTGAAGAGGGTAGTATTACATTTAGTGCTCATCTCCCGATACGGTGGTTTCGCGTTAATAATAGTAGTAATCATTATGGTATCACAGCGAATACAGTGGCCAGACCGTGCTACCGCAGCAAATGGTGACCAGACGCGACTGGACACATTCGATCGCGTTTGAGGAGGATCGATTAATTACGTAATGGCTCAAGTAAGGCAAGCCGAGGTCAGATATGGGGTCGTCTTGCAAGCACTTCGAAGGTAGCGAACGTAGTGTATACTGTTAGGACAGCAAGGCCCACATTAGGGCACATACTTTCTTTCTCTCTCTCTCTTTATCTCTGGCTCTTTTTCTCCTAGCGTTTCGGCCTGCCGAAAGAGAGCAAACTTTTACGAGTGTGTAAGCGAAAAGAAGACCCAATTCATTACGTAGACCATCGCATCGGACACACTTCACTTGTCTATTGCGGTCTGCCTGACTACTCAACAGTCCACCGACCAGCCGCTTGGGTCCAGCTTTGATTTCTTATCGTCTCACCGGTAAGCGTGGTAGGAGAGACTTTATGGCGCAGCCAGTGCAGAACTTTGCTCGAGTGTTAGCTAAATGCGCTGTATATGTGCCAGTCTGTCTTCATCCAATCGTGGGTATAATTCTCTCTAACAAAATGTTATTTTAGTATATCCTCGCACTCGCACTCTGATATTGATTGATTATAAGGCACACTACAACATAACCACGAAACAGCTAACGTAAAAATTTACGTTAGAAATATCTATGTCAGACATACTGTATTATACAAAAAATAAATGTTTAGCAAATTTAGCAAAAACGGGGAGCTTTAGTTATTAGTCTCCGTTTGTGCTATTTGGAAAACGCTTCAGAGTCTACACAAATTTACTGCGAAAGAGCTCAGGGCCCGATCAGGTCTGCTATGAGCATTGGATCTAGTCACTCCCTCTTTTGGCAGAAACTCTTTGTGATTTCTTTAATGAAATTATAAAGAGGGGGCGGATGCCTAAGTCTGGCATGTCGCCAGGCTTTCTCTTCTGTTTAAGGGTAGGCATGGTGATGACCATCAGGATCCGAATCTCTACCGTGGAGTGGCGTCAGAACGCACATTGAAGAAGATTTTCTGTAAGTTGGTGATTCGGCGGCTTGAGCACGTGGCTGAAGAGGCACTTCCACCGGAGCAATTCGGTTTTAGGAGAGGCCTGGGCACCCGTGATGCAATCCACGTTCTCCAGTCAGAAATCGAGCGAGCTGTGGCCCAACCCAGAGGTCATCTGTATGCAGTCTTTATTGACTGCGTCAAGGCCTTTGACAAAGCCCCTCGCTATCTGCTGGTTAAAGCATTCCAACAAGCAGGAGTGGGTGGCTCTCTCCTGAGTGTAATAGCAAGTTTCTTTGAGGAGGACACCTTGTTGGTAGACGGTGAGCAGGGTATATTGGAGATTAAGCAAAATGTGGGAACTCCGCAAGGAGACCCGCTGAGCTGCGTCTCGTTTACACTTCTCCTTGCTGACCTCGTCGGTTACGTCCGACAGGAGTACCAAAAAGCCGTGGTGGTGATGTATGCAAATGATGTCGTGGTCGCTCATCGCGACCTAGGTGCCATCAAGCGCATTACCTCTTTGATAGAGGCATTCCTTGTGGTACTGAAGGTAGCGGAAAAGGAGGCCGGGGGAACCCGCTCCTTCCTAGAAGCCCTACAGACGGGGGGGGGGGAGCCTCAGCCAAGATAACGGCGGACGCAGCCGAGGTCAAAATGATCGTACGCAACCTCCCTACAGGCCCTACAGCAGAAGACATCAGAAACGCGCTGACGAACGTCTCCGCAGCGGCCGGAAATTTCACCTTGGAGCCTCCGGTCGCGAGCGCCTATGGCCTCGTCTCGGCCATCGTGAGGTTCCGCTCACGTGAAGCAGCGGCCCCCCTTGTGGCGGCGGGTCGTCTCCAGGTAGGCTGGAGCACCTACCCGATTAACAACTGGGTCTCGGTGCCCTGCTGCCTGCGGTGCCAACGCGTCGGACACTCGGCGCGGGACTGCACGTTCGAGCGATGCGAAGGCAAGCGTTGCCACCGCTGCGGCGACCTCGGCCACGTGGCCAATGGGTGCTCAAACGCCCCCAGGTGCTACAACTGCAGCGGAGCGCACGCAGCCAACTCGACGGCATGCCCGACCTACCGGCAGAAGATCAAGGACTCCAACGATGGCGCTCCACGCTCCCGACTGGCGACAGCGAAAGCGGTGTCTCAGACCCCCATCCTGGTCGAGTCAGACACGGATGAGAACCACATGTCGGCCGCGGATGAGGAATCCGCTGCCGGAGGCTTTTCCAACGCTCTCCGCTCCGGAGACAAGCGAAGGCAAAAGAGGCGCCGGAGCCCCGGCAACTCACCCCTAAACCTGAACGTCAAGACTGCGGTTAAGGCCCAGAGGGTTGAGCACACCAGCCCCTTAAAGCATAATGCTTAAAGTCCTCCAGCTTAACTGTAACCGAAGCCGCGCGCCGCACTCCCTGCTCGAAGAAATCGCGACCAGACGCGGGGCGGACTTGCTTCTATTGAGCGAACCAAACCGCAATCTGGCGCGATCGAAAGTCGCATGGGTGACAGATGCGGATGCCGACACGGCCATCATCGACTGCACCGGAATCATCACTAGACACGGAAGCGGGAAGGGATTCTCATGGGCGGAGGTGGGCAAGGCGGGCAGGTTTTACTCCTGCTACGCAAGCCCAAACGCCCCCATCGAGGAACTGGAGGCCTTTCTGAGCGAGCTGCGAAGCTCGATCAGGGGGGCCGTAAACCTCCCGGTGTACGTGTGCGGAGACTTTAACGCAGCTAGCACGGAGTGGGGTTCGACGGTGATCGACGGAAGGGGCCACAAACTCCTCGAGTGGATGGCCGAGCTGGACCTCACGACAGTGAACGACGGCGTTGAGCCGACATTCGTAGGGACGCGAGGTTCCTCTTTTGTCGATCTTACAATGGCTCAGACCACGCAAGCGACACGGATCAGCGGGTGGCAAGTGCTAACCAACGAGATCACTCTGTCGGACCATCAAACGATCGAATTTTACGTGGACGCACCCCTGCCACCCCGACCCCGTCCCCGGGATAAACTACGTTTTCAGGGGCGCGTTTCGACAATTGAGGCCATACGGACCGAGCTCGCTCGTTCAGGCGCCCCCGCTGACGCCGAGGGACTGCAACGGCTCCTGGAGTCGGCCTGCGCAACTGCCAGGGTCCACCCAAAACGGCGCCACCAGGTGTCCCCGAAACACTGGTGGACGGAAGAGATCGCCGGAAGGAGAAGGGACTGCCTCCGAGCCCGCCGCGAGGTCAAGACGCTACGTTCGCTAGTGGGGGATAACGATGACCGGATGGCGAGAGCTGTCGGGGAGCTCCGGAAGTGCCGTGCCTTGCTACGGCGAGAAATCGCCAAAAGTAGGGAACGCGCAAGGAAAGAATTCCTGGATAGCGTGGAACAAGACACATGGGGCAAGCCGTACAAGCTCGTTCGGGGGAAAATCAAGGGAAGGTGCGAGACAACGTTAACTACCGACGAAAGGAAAGCAGCCCTCGAGCAACTATTCCCGAGCCAGCCCGAATTTGATCGAACCCCGTACGAGCGACCTCTGACTCATGACGAGGAAGCACCCCCGGTAACACGCGCCGAGATCATCCTGGCTGCTGAGAGAATAAAACCTGGCAAGGCTCCTGGCGAAGATGGGGTACCACCGGCGGCCACCAGGGTGCTCCTAAAGGAATTCCCTGACATGGTCGCCGAGGTGTTCACGGGGCTGATTCGGAGAGGAGCCTTCCCGACGTCGTGGAAACGCGCCGAGGTGGTGTTGCTGCCGAAAGGCAATGGGTCGTTCCGGCCCATCTGCTTACTAGGCACACTCGCGAAGGCCTTTGAAGCGGTGATCGAGGCACGGCTACGGCGGCACGCCGAGGAATTTGGACTCCTGTCGGATGGGCAGTTTGGCTTCCGGAAAAACCGGTCTGTCCTCTCTCCTATCCACAGGGTCCTGTCCAAGGCGGAAACCCTCCGGAAAGCAACGCGTAAAACCCGGGAACTGTATCTGGTCATACTACTCGACGTACGTAACGCGTTCAACTCCCTTCCATGGAAGGTGATTCTGCGAACGCTGAGAGCCAGGAGAGTCCCACAGTACCTGACCAGGATGATCTTGGACTACCTAAAGGAGAGGGGCCTAACCAGCGCCGGGACAGAGCTAACTATGACGGCGGGGGTGCCACAGGGATCGATCCTTGGTCCACTGCTGTGGAATCTGGCGTACGACGGAGTTCTGCGGCTCAGAGACCTCCCCCCCGGAGTTGACCTGCTGGCCTATGCAGACGACGTTGCGGTGACAGTCCAAGCGCGAAGCCCCGGCGAACTGGAAACCAAGGCCAACCTGGCCCTGTGGGAAATTTCGCTGTGGATGAGGCAAAACGGGCTCGAACTCGCCCCGGAGAAGACGGAGGCCGCCCTCCTCGTCGGCAAAAAGCCTGCCGCGACCTAGATATCCGACTTGATGGTACGGCGATAAAGACGTCCAAAGTTGTACGATACCTTGGCATGCACCTGGACCGTGGACTGCGAGGGTCGCCTCATATACGGATCGCGGCGGCGAAAACGACGAAGGCTGCCGGACAGCTAGCCAGGATCATGCCTAACATTCGAGGACCCAAGGAGGGCAAGCGCCGCCTGCTGGCAAGCGTCGGCGAATCAATCATGCTTTTTGGAGCACCGGTCTGGGCGGAATCTACGCTCCGGACCGAGTGCAATAGAAACACGATGATGAAGGCCCAGCGCATACTTGCTCTCCGGACGGTCTAGGCCTACCGGGACGTTAACGGAGAGGCGGCGTGTGTCCTTGCGGGCACAACCCCGTGGGACCTCAAGGCCGAGGAGAGGAGAAGGAAATGGGCGGACCCGACACTCGCCGCAGAGCAGCAGAAGGCCGAAACATTGCTCGCGTGGCAGGCCCGGTGGGACACGGTAGTCGGAAACCGACCCGGCGCCTCCACACGCGAAATCATTCCGGACATAGGAGAATGGATCAACAGACCAGGTGGCGGCACGACATACTTTATGACGCAGTTCCTGACTGGCCACGGCGACTTCAAACAGTACCTGGCCAGGTTTAAGGATATTGCTGAAAGCTGTACACTGTGCCCCGCCTGCGACGTGGACTCCCCACTGCACACCCTGCTACTATGCAGTGCGCTGCAGGACGTCCGAGCGGAGCGGATGGATCAACAACTAGCCCGAGAGCTCGGCGCACACGGAATGAGAGGCTTCGTCAAGTATATCTGCGCGTCGGAGGAGCACTGGCACAAAGGAGCCCAGCTTGCGGAAGAGCTGCTGAAACGCAAGGACCACCTGGAGCGGGCAAGGATCGCCCGGCTGGCCGCCACGGCGGCCCAGCAAACCTGAGGACTAACCGCGGGATAAGACAAGGTTGGCGATAAGCGCCGACTGCTGGTCCCTGCAAGGGTGCTATTCGAAGTAATATTCAACTTTAGTACGGAATGGCATCCCCAAGATACTTACCGGTTGGGGGTTTAGTCAGTAAGAATCTGACACTACCGCGGCGAATACCAACGTATCGCCCGGTGTCTTATGCAAGATTTACCTTCAACCTCAGGTTATAAAAAAAAAAAAAAAAAAGAGGCATTCCTTGTCTCGAAGGGACTTGAGATAAACACCAGGAAGACCAAAGCCATGAAATTCAGGCGTGGAGGTCGATTGGCTGCCAGAGACGTTATACGTTGCTGCGGCCAACCATTCGAGTTTGTTAACTCTTTCCAGTATCTTGGCCTTCGGGTTCATTATACGGGAACGACGTTCACAGCTCATATACTTGTCTGTCTTTACGGGGAAGTAGGCAATGTCCGAAGACTGTTCGTTTTCTCAGCAGTGAGGCTCTTTATGCTTAAGATTGTTCCGGGGCTGATGTATGGCCTTGACAGGGTGTGGAACCACCTCACACTGGCGAATTTTAACCAGCTTGAGAGGTGTTTCTCATTATATATAAAGCGAGTGCTTTGCTTGTCTATTCGAGCAAGGAGCCGCTTTGTGTATCTCACGTCAGGTTGTCCACCAGCTACTGAAACAATCCGACTAAGGCTAAAGATGCCGCGTACAGTACCATACGAATGTTTCATTTCTGAATGGGAAGCTAAAGTCGAACAGGCCAGACGGGAGGTCGGTGGTTTGGACGTTTTCAATGCCGTGCACCTTTGGTCTAATCCTGCATGTGACAGTCGCCACGTATACACCAGGTACATAGTGCATGGTTATCACTACCTGGTATGTTCAAACGTAGCCTTTCACGAGGAGTACGAGTTGTGCACCTGCCGGTTCTGCCTGCAGAGGTGTGCCAAGTACCATGCAGTGGAATGCACAGCGCTGAACAAAACATCGTTACACTACTTCTCTCGCCGAAAGCGTGGAGAAGATAGAGTATTATGAAGAAACATCTTGAACTGTATATTATACTCAATCTGAGTGAAATAAATATAATTGAAGAAAAAAATTTACTTCGCATGTACCATGCGTCACGAGAACAGAATATAGTGTTGACTCTCACTGTCCTTGTAGATTCGATACGAGTTATCGTGTTACTGGCTTTGGGATTAGTCAGACAAAATGTGGTATTTGTTATCTCAATTCGTTTGTACATTTTAAGATCGGCATTTTCATGAAATGCTGTGAATTTTTGCATGGCTAGGATGTTGCTGTCAACACTACAACGATTTCATATTCTGCGTAAATATTTAAATTGAACTTCCCAGTAGCCTCGACATGCTTTTTTAGATATGGTTGCCATGCTTTGCAATAATACGTTAATTTTGGTATAACTAAACTACGATTTAAATGAGTATAAGATTCCGAGGTCTTTATAATAAAGCATCAAAACATTATGATGCATAAGACTGTACAGATAGAATAGCGCTACTTATATGTATCTTAAACTCTATTTCCAGATTCATGGTTACACCAAGACCTCAGACTGAGCTAACACTGGGTATAACTGCACCGTTAGTATTTTTTAAGGGATACTGCGGCCCACATTGGATCAGATATAGTCATATTCTTTTATTTTACACCATTGCCACTAACAGCTATTGAATATCGCACTCTCCCCTTCGGTGCTAACGTAAGCATAAAGCTTCAAGCTTTCAGTTTTGAATCTGTGAGTTAGATGCTAATAGGCAACATATTTTGAAGATCAAATATATAAATTCAAACTTAAAAATAGTCTAAAACAGGAACCTTGAAATGCACCGAGAGGGACAAGGATTCTCCGTATTCACTACATCTATAATTTACTTTTACACATAAATATCTATGAGCCAGATAATTCCTAATCCAGCTAGCTAAGCGACGATCTACGCTAAAGTCTTCTAAGTTGGTTAAAAGCATACTGTGGATAACCGTGTTAAACGCTTCAGAGCAATCAAAATATAAACAATGAAATTATTTCTGATTATTAATATGCATGGTCCAGCTTTGAACTCATTTTGACAAGATGGGCTGCTGATTACTTTACTTAGGTAAAACATGGTGTTGTTCGTCTAATAGATCATTTAATGCCAGGTATTAAAATATATTAACCACAAAACTTTTTCAAATAAAATACATTTCATGGATGACTGTACAACAAGTCGGTAATTATCTTGATTTGATTCGGAATTATTCGTATGAACAGACGAGACAATGGATTGAAGAAAAAATCGGGTATAATATAATTTTAAATATTAAGTTTCCGACAGCGACTTGCAAGCAATGCCGCGGCATTTTAAAGGGTAACAGAATTTGTTAAAACATAATTTTTCTTAATGGATTTAGAGGGAATCGTCTTGTTTAGGACTGAAAATAAAGTCACTGACATTTGTTATGCTAATCTGTATGATCGCACATCACTTCACAAAAAACGCCATTGCGGGTAAACTAGTTTACCTTGTGCGGCCGAAATACCAGGCATATAGTCGCCCATACCAAAAGAATACACCAGTACATTTTGCAAAATCATCGTGGTATCACCGCACACTCCCGTGTGTAGGATCCCGTGTTAACAGATGAGGATATATATATATATATATATATATATATATATATGAAGGAACCATAAACAGATAAAAAGTCCGCAATTCTTTTTGACCAGAGGACGTCAGCCCTGGTTACGCTTGATTATTTCTATCTTTCAGCCTCGATTGAGTTCGCCGTTTGTCTAAGACTAGGGCAGATTACAAGGACGTGAAGACGTTGCTGAAGATATCTTAGATGTTTGGTGGCGGCTTATTTGAATTGTCACTGATAACACAGCCTAGTGCTTGCATTCATGAGCAAGTAGTTACCACGTCATTAGGAGTTTTCCGATTTTAGCCGTTAAAGTAGGCCATTTATTGATACCCTCGACATGAATCCAGGGAGTTTGCATATCTACTGGGTTTGACGCTCTTCTCCCCACCTCTCTCTCTCTCATGCACACACGTTCTCGTTTTCTATAACTATTTATACGTACACCTATCTCACCCAGCAATGAAATCAAGTCTCGCGCGGATACCCGTGCAGGCCGTTTCGGTGAGATCACTGCAGCCGCCGTGGCGTTGCTGCGGCTCACCGCCGCTTGGCTGATATGGGCAACATCTACATACATGCGGAGCAAAGCAGCGTATGAATACGTTCGACGGAACGAACGAAGTCGACTGGGTTCACGCAGTCGCCCGGTGTCCGGCGCCCACACGTGCCACTACTGGCTCAGCGCGTATTGCGCGTATTGGGCCAGCGGTCAGTCCAGAGCAAGCAATTAAAAGTTTGCCATCGATGACACTGTCCTTGGCCAAGGAACTCGAAACGCGCCTGGGGTGGTTGGCTATACTACTGGCGTCGCTGCCATCCCGCTGGCATCTCGGGTGATTTCGAACGGCATTTGACATCCAGCAGCTCAGCCAACAGAGCGACAAGCCGACAGAAACGGCGACAACAACAACAACAGCAGTAATGAGAACAACAACAACAACAACAACAACAACAACAACAACAACAACAACAACAACAACAGCAGCAGCAGCAGCAGCAACAACAGCAACAGCAACAACGACAACAACAACAACGACGACCACAAAGTCGGCGATAAGACGCGTCATTACGGCGTTTTGCGGCAGTCCGACCGGCAAACCGCCAGACTCCGAGCTGACGCTGCTGCTGAGCGTGTCGCCGTAAGGACTGTATGTAGCCATTCGGTAGTTACGACCGCCGCTACGGCGCTAGACGCCGCAAAGAATTGGCCCAATCAAGCGTAAACGTGCTAGAAGAGCCTGGCGTTCTAATATCGGAGCTCCGATAACAGAGCAGTGGTGGCGGCCACGGCGGCAACTGCGATGCGACCCGTCGGTGGATAGGCTGGCCGGGCCGATGGCACACTTCCATCTATCATGCAGAGCCCTTATGCGGCAGCAATGCCGTTACTACCAGCAGAACTGCCCCCGTTCCTCCCTACCACAGCAACGGGGGTCGAATCAGAAGGGCCTGATTTCGGAAGGAACTTAGGGGGTAGAAGCGAATTGACAGAGCAAAAGAGAGATTGAGGGAAGAGAGGATAGAGATAGAAAGCGAAAGAGAGAGAGAGTTTGTCCTAGGAAAACGACAAGCGAGAACGCTCAAAGGATTTGAATAGGTCTGAGCAGCGTTATGACACGATGGGCCAAGAATTGGCGGCTAGCAGCGCGGATGAGGCAGAGGCGGGAAATGTGGTTAAGGCTCTGTTTGTCGATCAAGCTTGACCAGCAGCGGCGACCGAAGTTTGCTAGCTTTATTTGCACACTCGCACAACAGCACTACAGCACGATGCACGAGGAGTTTATGGGATGCGCCGTTGCAACGATGTCGGTATGAGGCGGGCCGGGGGGGGGGGGGGGGAGGGGGAGGTATATGGGTGCGGACCCGGGAAGGGGGTATAGGGGTGCGGGCCCGGCTGTATGAATACCAGGGCATTTGGTCGGAAGACAACCCTCAACCAGGCTCTCGCCTGACGTGCGCTGATCGCACTCAAAAGTTTGCACATTGTGCTAAACACTACGCCACACTATGCGCGCTAGCTGTTCTCGGCGAGCAGTAGGGTGGATCGGCGGGATAACTACTAGCGACAACGACCAGCGTTCGCATGCATCGAGTTCAGTTATCTCTGACTGGCCACCACAACTCATTTGGCCGGCCAGCTTACGGACGGTATCGGTAACACCGCGTGATACTAGACTGTGGGTGGGTGGGTGAATGGCTGTGTGGGTGGACCAACTCGACGATGGGACTCGGACTCGTTGTGGCTGTACTAGTTAATGGCCAGCAAGCGGCGGCGGCGGCGGCTCAGGCTGCTACTGTTTTCAACGGACAGAGCCCGAGGTCGACCAAGACGACGTTGGGGTAACTTGCCCCAACACGAAATCTATCGTCGATGGCTCGTAGCCGGTTCAATCTCGTTTTAGCTGAAATGGCATAACGTTGCAGCGGATGGCAAACAAGCATGGAATACTGTCGAGACTGCCGATAGACCCCCGTCTCAGGAGTAAGCCGGCAAGGTGCGGGTTGGGGGCATTTGATCTCACGGTTTTCTCTCCTGAAACCTTCCGTGTGTAGGTGCGGCTGCTTCAGTTTCGCTTCTGATCTTCTTAGTATGGCCTTTGATCTAAAATTGCTAATACATTTCAGACAATAAACTAGGACTATTAAACTTAAACAGATCCAATTACCACAAACGCACAGTGTTTACACCAACAGAGTCATATACTAAGCGTATATGCGTATGTACATATACAAATCGGTACGTATGAATACTTGTTTTTTACACGGTGCTCCGGAAGCCGGTAAAGCCAGCGGTCGTCACCCTTTTGCATGCGCGCCAATTGCCACGACAATAAATAGATCGAGCTTGGTTCGTTCAACTAGTGGCCGGTTCCCAGGCTCCAGCTTGGCACCGTCACCTGTTTGCAGGTTTCTATCGCCGGTGCGCCGGACACGCCGAGGGCCTGGAACATGCATGCAGCAACCCTTAGCTGAACGATGCAAAATGATGCCACAAGGGAGGACAAATAGAAGAAGTGAACCCCCGGATGGTCGGCCCGGCGGCCAACAGAGGGGTGGTCGCCGATCATCGCCTCACGCCAACGACGGCAGCGGCAACGTCCGAAAGCGAGAGACGCTGACGTTTCGAATCTGCCATTCAGTGCCGTCAGTGAAGCAGTTTGACGACAGGGCAAGGCGGCAGGTTGAGGCCATTTTCGTTGGCTGCTTGACAGCAATGGAAAAAAAACACGTCTCTTTTCCTATCTTTCTCCTCTCTCTCTCACACTCTCTTACTTATCTCTCTGCTCTCACCTCTTCTGAGAATGAGAAAGCCTAGAGTTCGCACTCGTGGATAGGATGGGTACGTCTATCGGAGTCGTGGGTAGGCGGTGTGGAAGGGGGCTGTCTTGAGGGACGCTAAGGTGACGTTTCGAAGCGCTGAAACGACGCCCAGGCGTCGGTGCCTGGATGGACGGACGGGTGGGCGGGCGATCATGGCCACAGAGACGAGTGGACACATGGGGAGACGAATAGGTAGATGGACACATAGACAGACAGACAGACGTCCAACAGAAGTAGACGATGCTGACGGCGGGCAATGGTCGCCATTTGACTGACACCCTCAACACCCGCAAGTCATCCCCTCTGCTCCCGCTGCCCCCGCTGGCCCGGCGGTGACAGCGTTCGTATATTCGTCGCAGAAAAGACGAGTGACGATGCTGTGATATGTTCGACGTTAGCGGCACACAACTCATACCATGCGTCGTATTTCGTTTTCTCTCTCTTATTACTTTCTTAGTATATATATATATATATATATATATTTCAATTTTTCAATTTCATACGTGGTTTATTCACGGAACTGCATTTCACTACGCTTAAGTTGTCGGTAAATAAAAATGGTTGAAAAAAAGATGAATCAAACAACAAAGTAGACACTTACTCTCGACAAAATCCAGGGAGTGCTCTGTATAAACACTTTACACACAATGGTACTACAGTGGTTAATGATTGTCACAAGAACTTCAAAGCAGCAATTGGTGCGCCTGTCAGAACGCCGAACACCACATGAAGTAACAAACTTGCAAATATAACACACAAACCAAGTAGTCCACTAGTACAGCATCAACACAATTTACAACAACTATGTCTAAAAACATGTGTATAAATACAATCAAAAACTGAGTGTGTACACGTATACAAAGCACAACAGTTGTATTACCAACTATACCTAGATCACACGCCTGGTTCCGACTGTGAAATCAACAGCCACTTTTTTAACTTGCGAGAGAAGAGGTGTTTCGTAGTAAGGCATCGTATGCGTTTGGGAATGAGGGTCCAGGTTTCAAGAAGGCGGTACGCAAGTGCATGTTGACTAGACTTCAAGGATACAGAGGGCACTGCAAAAGTTCTTGCGCGCCTACCTGATGTTCGACTCATGGTAGGAACTAGTGCAAATGCAATCTCCATAGGCACAATACCACGCGAAATTTTGTACGCCAACATTGAAACCCGCAAGGAGTACATGCTTTCTACCTTGAGTAGGTTAAAACGAATGAGCAAGTCACGGACCGAATCCCTTCGCCTTCTAGCAAAAAATGCTCTAATTGCATCATTCTGTATCACTTGTGCTCTTCGGAGATTTCCGTCGTAGCCACCTCCCCAAAGAAGGATTTCATAGCATAGAACTGGTAAGAATACGGCCTCGTAGACCAGAAGTAAGCCCTCTGTGGGTACCCCAATCAATTTTATTCTACACAGAGTAGATATTACAGCATAGCACTATCGTGCAATGTAATCCAGATGGCTTTTGTACGCTAACATTGAAACCCGCAGCGAGTAAATGTTTTCTACCGTGAGTAGGTTAAAACGAATGAACAAGTCACGGACCGAATCCCTTCGCCTTCTAGCAAAAATGGCTCTAATTGCATCATTCTGTATCACTTTTGCTTTTCGGAGAATTCCGTCGTAGCCACCTCCCCAAAGAAGGATTTCATAGCATATAACTGGTAAGAATACGGCCTCGTGGACCAGAAGTCAGCCCTCTGTGGGTACCCCCATCAATTTAATTTTACACAGCGTAGACATTACAGCATAGCACTTTCGTGCAATGTAATCCAGATGGATGTTGTACGCTAACATTGAAACCCGTAGCGAATAAATGTTTTCTACCGTGAGTAGGTTAAAACGAATGAACAAGTCACGGACCGAATCCCTTCGCCTTCTAGCAAAAATAGCTCTAATTGCATCATTTTGTATCACTTTTGCTTTTCGGAGAATTCCGTCGTAGCCATCTCCCCAAAAAAAAATTTCATAGCATATAACTGGTAAGAATACGGCCTTGGATACCAAAAGTAAGCCCTCTGTGGGTACCCCAATCAATTTCATTTTACACAGCGTAGATATTACAGCATAGCACTTTCGTGCAATGTAATCCAGAATGGGATGCCACCTCATGTTTTCCTGGAGAACGAGCCCCAGGCACCTAGCGGTCTGCGAGAGCTTAATGTTCCGTGTCTTAAAGATCTGGTTGTCAGATAATTCTAGAAGCCTCGGCGATGCACGAAAAACTATGAAATTGGTTTGTTAGCATTGACGAATAGTCCAAAGATGTTAAAAATGCTAATTATATTATCAACATTCAGAAGCGACTGCTGCAAGTCCATATCAAAGTTCCGATGATTTACTCCGAATAGTAGCGTAGTGTCATCAGCAAAAGATATAGCTGAGCCAAGGTTTAGCCTCTGAATCTTTAATAGAATAAAATTCAGTAGAATAAGAAACATAACCGATATGGACCTGCTGCCATGAGGACTCTATTTGACCAGCTCGTACAACCTGTCTCCGTCCTGAGAGATAGGACCTAAACCAGCCAACCGCCGCCGCAGAGCAACCCAGCTGAGCGAGCATTTGGAATAGAAGGGAATGATCAAAGCAATTGAAAGCCGCCGACACGTCGAGAAAGACTGCGAGACAAAACTTATGTAGCTCAACCGAGTCGGACACTCGCCGCCATAAGTGGGCCAACGCGAGGTCAGTCGACCTACCCCTGCGAAAGCCGAACTGGTTTAAGGAAAGGAATGTATATATATATATATATATATATATATATATATATATATATATATATGTATATATATATATATATATTTATATATATGTATATATATATATATATATATATGTATATATATATATATATATATATATATATATATTTATATATGTATATATATATATACCCTATGGCTCTGGCATCTCCATTTATATGTTTTTCTTCTACCCGCTTCTAAACTCACGTTGTTCCATTCACATTCTTCGTTTCACTTTTTTGCTTCGGGTGTTTCTTTTCCTCCTTCGCCGCTTTTTCCTCTCTCTGCCATAATGCCGTTTTCTTTATCCGCAAACTTTCTTAATTAGTTTAATATGCTACTCATCGCAGTAGCTTTCTTCGTCGTTAGTACTGACGCGTTTCTTTGTTGTATAACTCTCGTCACTTTGGGCTAGCTTTTAGCCAACGTTTAACCCACCACAGAACCGCTTTCGCATTGCTTCATAAGACATACCGCAATAAAAACAAATGTGCAACGGGAGGATCGAACCCGAGCGCCCATGTGTCTTCTCTGGTCGCAAGCCGCATGGAAATGTACCAAAACTACCCATATAGGTAAGGCTGGCTGAAGTATTACTACCTTTGTCTGAACAATCTGTTGGTTCTTACGGTTGCATTCCAAATGGCGTTTTGCCTTGCTCGAGGGTGTAAGTGTCATTTCGTCTGGATGCTTGCCGTCCGTTGCGCAAAGGCCTAGGGGCTCAAAGATGCACGGACGACCGCATGACCTAACGGCTCTGCTAAAGGCCTCATTAATAGCGGTATTTCTTGGCGCGTCGTTCTGCCCTGATGATATACGATAAGCCGTGATGTCCCAGTCTATCGACGGGGTGACCACATTCCCACCAATGAGGGCTAACTAGGTCTGCCACTAGTTGTAGGACAACTGCTATGCAAAGCGTCTTAACATCAATAAGGTTATTTATGGGGGCACTGGGAAGCGCGTGTAAGCAGGCGCGTGAATTCTTGGCGGACACGGCGCTTGGGCGAGCTCTGGTCGTGTTGTCGGCAGCTTCGTGGAAGAGACGTCGTTGTACCTCACCATACAAGGAGGCACTCGAGTATCGTTGGGATAGTACATTATCAGGCTTACCTCCGCACCGGACCTTAAAGTTCTGCTAAAAGTTTCTAAACTGGCCGGATCTCGCTGTATCTAAAAAATTAAATTCGTTTTCTGCGCTATGCATTGATGGGACTAAGGTAAAGATGTGTTCAGCAGAGAGTCGAGGGTAGACAGTGCCAACTCGTTGAGCGTTTGCAACCCGTCCGCTAATTTAGATAGGTCGGCTCCTCAAAGAAGATGAATGAGCTTTAAGGACGATATATATATATATGTCGGTGTATGCCAAGTTTGTAACACCAGCATTTGTGGGCACTGTAAACTGCATAAGCCATACTACGCTACAATGCAAACCAAATAGGTACCTTTTTAGTCTACTTTTCTAGCTAAGCCGGCAGCTGCGGTTTAGATATATTCTGAATTAAAAACAGCCCCTTTCTTCAGTGAGCGGTTAGTCGTAATCGTTGGGGAAACCCTAGATATTCGAACATGTCCGGCCCTCGGTGCATTAAAAATAGGCCTCACGGCAATATTAAGCATGTAGGTGGCGGAGAATGGCCTAGAATTAAAAACCATCTCCTTAAAATGCTTTAAACAGCTATTGTAGTATTTTTGCGCAAACTATAGATATGTTCTGTTACGTACCTAACGCTTATTACTAACTGACAACAATTAGATCTGGGGGTGGATCGCGAGGATCCGAGGTAGCCAAGCGAAGGTGGTACGTACTGGGGTTTGGGTATCTCCCCGAAGGCGAGATATCCCGCGGCTACCTTATAGAGTGGCAACTAACCACTCCCGTTGACTGCTGGTTTGCGAGTGACTATTCGGTCCGATCTCGGTTAGCACTACGAACCACGCCTCACCTTTCGCTTGTCCCTCTCACCTCTTGACCTAGTTTATTCATCGTATAAGTTTCACTCTTGTTCTCTACACAGATTCGTGTTTCTTCTTAGTGCGCATCTTAGTGCGCGTGGTGTCGTCGTATTCTGACCTGACGCCGTTGACCTGTAGCATATTGATCATATCTGAGACGAGTGGCCTCTGCTGGCGCGCTCCAAAATAACTAATACTGCGGCGCCAAATGCTCAACGCTCGATATCGGAGATGTCGTGGGTAACATGTTCTGCAGTTCTGCCACGCACCGAATAGCAACAGATAGGTAGAACTTATCGGCTGGCTTGGCTTTAAAACGTTGCGGTAGATTAGCTAACTCGCTACTACCCGCAATGCTAATTCGTCCTGTGTAGATGTTCGTTCTTACCTTTCTCACATGGAGAGTGCAGGCTGTGAGTGGAGAGTGTGTGTGTTGTCTCCTAAATGGGTTGTTGCCATAAGCTAACAAGCACATTGATACGATAACGATATCCGATGAAGAAGCACCAGCAGCAGCGACGTTCAGCTGGCTGGGGTTCAGCCGGCGGGGGTTCAGCCTTTGCCGCAACCAGGGGCGGCTACCCTGGTTGCGGCAACAGCTAAACTAGGCCAGTCGTAGGAGACTCATCGAGCTGCCTGTTTGTATCTAGGCTCCACCCACTCTGCTTTTGTCTCATGGACAGTGACTGTATAATATATATATATATATATATATATATATATACAGAGCCAACCAGGCTAGGTGTTTCTTAGAAGAATGACCACAAAATTTAAATAGCCTTACAAATATGATCTTTATTGGTACACCACAAGTTTACCTATAGTCGGACGGATGTCGTGTACACGATAGGTGTACACGACATCAGTTTTCGAATCATGAACGACGTCCTATGGTATCTTATCCCACTATCTTACGAGAACTTGCTGCCGGATATTGGTGGAAGTATATCTGCGTTGCAGCGCACACATTACGTCAAAAAATCGACAAAAAAGAGAGATTAGCTAGACGGGTCCTCTTTCAGGTGCTTTTAGGCGTTGCCTTGCTCCAAAAGATTGGGCGCTTGGCAGCATGATTCAACGTGAATCGTTTCTTGCTCTTTGCAGAAGGTTATCGAATACCATGTCTCCGCAATACCATTAGACTTAGGCTTATTTTTGCAACTGTGCTTGTCTTGCACCCGCCATTAACCACGACCATGTGTGTTGACCATGTATGGCATTAAAATAATTGCCATCTACAAGTTATTACGGTAATAACAAAAATCGCGCCATTCAAGGTGCGTTGACCTTCTGATAGAGCCCTGGTAAATGGTTGGCGTAGGTAAACCGAATGCGCGATACATAATCGTACTACTCTGTAGGAAGTAGTGGCGCTCCTGAATAAAAATAACGTACATACATTTGAATATTCATTATAATAAATATCGTGTAACATAAACCATAACTATCAAGCGCTAGTACAAACGAGCGGGGATTATGAGCCTGAGAACTTCCAAAAATGTAATATGTTAGGCCGGAGCTTTAAAAAGCTGTCGCAGAATCTCATCAGTGTACGGCGAGGCAAATGCCAGTAAAACTCGCGGAATCTTATTTACTACTGTGTATATCTACTAGCTAGTGTATACAAGATTAGAAAGTGCATGAGTCACTGTGCGAATGTCAACAAGAACATTATTATAAAAGCTGACTTATATGTGTTGAAGTACAATAATCAAAGTTCCGCTTTAGAACTAAGAATACAAGAAATGGGCCTGTAAGTTGAAAACAACAAGATTGAGGCGACTCTCCCGCTACATATCGGAAGCACTGCAAAATCATATTTGATACGCGAAAAACAAATCCGAAGTTAAGTCGACAGCACTTACACCAGATCTGACAGACCATCGTGGCTTACCATTTTCCGACTCAGACAGAGAAAGATGGAGACCGGATTGCGGTGAACGGCAAATATATTCTACCTGTGACACTTAAGGAGGTCGCGCGAGCAGAGAGGATGTCAGAGGACACGGCCCCAGGACCCGAAGGCATCCCTCCAGAAACGATCAAACGGCCTTTAAAACAGCCGTTGGCTCACTACTGAGAGAGGGATCGCTTACAGGCGCATCTGTTGCCTTAACGCAGTTGCCAAGGACGTAGAGCCAATACTCCCAGGCAGACCCAACAACGCACTCTCAGAGGACCAGTACGGGTTTTGTAAAAGGAAAAGAGCGTACCTTCGACCTCTAATTATCCCGCACCTGGGTTATGATGTCATGAAAAACGCGACGACTGCAGGTGTTGCGCAAGGTTCCGTGCTAGAACCTACGCTGTGGAACCTAGCATACGGCGGCGTGCTAGGGATGAGCATGCTTCGCGATGTTAAGTTCGTCGCTCATGCCGACAACCTGGCAGTCTTGGTCACCGCAAGGTACGCGGAGCTCTAATATTATCGATGCGGCTATGCAGAAACTACGTACCCAACCTGTGATCAACATATGTGTGCACAAGACGTGGATCACACGCTTTTCGCATGCAGGACTCTCGATATCACGGGACCGACGGCTCGATCACAACTAGATGTGCAGAGCCATGCGACAAAAGATCTACTCTCAGGGGTGCTCAGCTCGATAGAAAAGCTAGGACTCTGGCTTTATTTTGTAGAGATATTTATTAGAGCGAAGACAAAGATGACAAAAGAGGGCCGGCCACGCATGGAGCGTTGCTAGCAGATTAAAGACAAAAAGCCAGGCCAGCGGTTCCTCATAGGCACTAAAGTCATACCGCAAACCCCACACCACTTAGACCATTATATATTTTTGTCCCTAGCATCCTGTGAAAAAGCACCTTAGCCAGCAAGTTTTACTACAGGCGTTAAAGCTTCTGCCATCAGTGGACGATCTAGACTGCAACGAAGGGTCACTTAGATAGGCAAATCAGATGTCGAGTGACGAATTTGAAGTCGACGGGAATCGAGACGACACCAGCCATGGTTTAGTCCTGAATGCACAACGATCAAATACGCCATCTTCAGGCACACCGACCGAAGCCCAGCAGCGGCTCGAACAGCGTGTGGGTTCAAAAAGCTGGGAAAGAAATTGAAGTGTCGTTATGGAGATGAGCAGCAAGAGAAACTAGTTCGATACAGTGCACACAAACCTTGCCAGACTTCTCGTGCCAAGGAGATCGCCTCCACCGAACCCATAATGCATTTTACTAATCTGCTTTAAAAAAAATTCAGCGCAGCCCGAACCATTTTGTGTACATATGCATGTACACGCACATATATATATATATATATATATATACATACGATACACACTATGCTTATATAGGTAGATCGAATAGACACGCCTATCAGTGGCTCTTTATAAAATATAAAACGTTTCATTTGTGGGCAACATGAATGAATTGCCGATAATGGAAGACGTACCAGAGCGGGCGTTGACATTTCGCCTAGATGGCAAAGACTAAAATTCGGCTTTCTTTTGCCCTGAACCATATATCGGATGCACAATAAATCGATCCCTTCAGTTCGGAAGTGTGCGTATTCGAAATCTTACACTACAATGAGGACTAAATAATAAGTAATTCAATTTATTCACACTTTATCGTGTCATTATACCTAGTTATGTCCTATAAGCTGACATTTGGTGAGTATACACATATGTGCATTTAGATTTCTACCTATAAAATACATATGTTCATATACCAACATCGTCAGGAAAATAAAACGTTTAATTTTGTAAGTTGGGTCAATTACCTAATTTGATTACAATTTCCCACATGATATCTATCACACACGTTTCGACAGTATTTGCAGACACAGGTTTGTTCAGGTTCGTGATAACCTTAAATTTTTTGCGTATGTCTTCTACAAACGATGGCGTATCGGTCAACAAGTAGATTAATCTGTTTTTCGATATCGTGTGCAGCCCGAGCACCATTTTCAAAAATGCAGGTTTCACTCTATCCAAGGTTGTCAAGCCACGCACGGGTAGTTTCTCCCAGACAATCTGGATTCCATAGGTTGCTGTCGGTGCGATCTTCAGGTCGAATAAGCTCACGGCCGTAGCAACTGCAAGTTTCTGTGGGGATTCGATCATAGCTGAGGCCACGATCGCCTTCCGAGCTCGCTCCTCGATATGAGCCGAGAATGACTTACCCGTCGTTGTTAATGTGAGGCCGAGGTACGTAAAGGAGTTTACTATTTTCAAACTTTGTCCGTCAAGGCGGAATAAATCGCTACCTGCCAGCCTCCTACCTCTTCTGAACTTCATAGCCTCGGATTTTGTGTTGTTAATTTGAAGTCCTACAGTCGCGACATAATTATGCAGAGTTATCAGCGCTTGTTGTAGGTGAAATCTACTCGGGCTGTACATAACGAAGTCGTCTGCGTACATGATTACCTTCACGTGGGGATGTCGCTTAGCAGCGACTAAACAATAAGCGCACTCATATATCAAGTAAAGTTTGGCAACCTTAGCTGGTTTTCATATCTAATTATATAGGAGATAGAGGGTAGCTTCTAGTTTCGGCTAGACTTTTCTTGGACTCTCGAACTGTGCTGCTCTGGTTAAGGCCATAAGACATATATATATATATATATATATATACAGGTAGTTCAACAGGTTCTTAAAATGAGCTTTTCAGAATTCGGATTTTGGTGCGCTTTTACCGCTCTTGGAAACGGCAACTTTTCGACTGCTATCAGTCAAAATATTCTGGTGATTGGCCGCTGCGATTTCGGTTGATCGCTTTTCCCGTGCAACGTATCGGCGTGATTTTGAACAATTGAGAAAAAAAGAGTTTCGAGTGGTTATCAAGCATTTTTATTTCAAAGGTTAGAATGCGACCCAAGTGAAAACTGAGTTAGACGAGGTGTACGGTGACTCTGTGCCATGTTTTGCCACTGTTGCCAACTGGATTAAAATGAGGTCGCAGGTGCACCGAGGATGAACTACGTTCAGGACGCCCAAAAACGGCAATTGATGAGGAAAACGTGGGAAAAGTGCGGAAAATCGTTGCCGCAGCTAAGCGAGTGAACATTAGGGAGATAGCGGAGGCCTTGGGGATTAGTTTGGGTAATGTGCATTTCATCTTGCATGACAACTTGAAGATAAAAAAAGCTCAGAGCAAAATGGGTGCCGCATTTGCTCAACCAAGGCCAAAAAGACGCGTGTTTCCGCTTCACAGCAAAATTTGGTCAAGATGTTAAAAAATCAGTCGGATTTTTGGCACAGATTCGTGAGCGTCGATGAAAGCTGGGTTCATCACTACACTCCCGAGGCCAAAAAAGCATCTCGCCAATGGTGTGCACCTGGTGAAGGACCTCTGAAGAGGGTGCGGACAACGGCATCAGCTGGAAAGATGATGGCTACGGTTTTTGGGACCAACGTGAAATAATTCTGGTCGACTACCTTGAGAGCGGTAAAACGATCACGGGAGAATATTACGCAAGACTGTTAGACTGCCTGAAGCAAGAACTCATCGCGAAACGGCCCGCTTTGCAGAAGAAGGTTGTCCTGTTTCACCAGGGTAATGCTCGTGCACACAAGTCGCAGCAAGCATCGGGAAAACTGGCCCAATTGAGGTTCGAACTTATCGAACAACCTTTCTATTTTACAGACCTGGCCCCCTCTGATTATTTCCCCTTCGGACATTTGAAGAATAGTCTCGGTGGAAAGCGTTTTTTTAGCAATGAAGGGGCAAAGGCTGCTGTCAATGCCTATTTTCAATCTTAAGACGCGGAATTCTACTCAAGAGGTGTAAATGTTCTGAAATCTCGGTGGAAAAAGTGTATTGAGCTTCTCGGGGAGTATATCGAATGAGAAAAAATTAAAAACAAGATTTGGAGAATTCTTGGTTTTCATTTTAAGAACTTGTTGAACTATTTGTATATATATATATATATATATATATATATATATATATATATATATATATATATATATATATATATATATATATATATATATATATATAATAATTCTTTTTTTAAATATATATTTATATTTACAATTGATTACACCAGTAAAATCCGTGGCATCTCTGCTTATTCGTTTGATAATGCATGATCGATGTTGGTCGCCTGTACCAGTTGACACGGCCCCTTGGGACGCCATTAGCAATGACACTTGACAGACAAGGTCCGATGCGAATGGCGAATCTTACTCATTGACTCGTGCTTTGGGGCAGACTAGAGGACTAACCGTAGCAGCGGCGCGAGTAGCACACTCCAAGTGGTCGCAATAGTACAAGCGGCAGATGTCGTAGGCGCAGCGGTAATGACACGAGTGGCAGTCCAGTGGTTTTGTCTATCGGTTGTTGCCGGCGTCGTGGCCTCCTCACGTTGTTACGACAACTGCGTTCATAGTCTGCGACTGCCAGCGCGGTAAGGAGTCGCCGGTAGCACCACCGGAAGCATTAAGCAAGCCTTTCGGCGCAGTCCGTGCACATCTTCCAGCCCGGACTCGGCGGCTGCTGCTGCTGCAGCTCCCTTCGGCTAGAGCCTGAAAGGTAGTAATGACTTCCTTTCAAGCCAAGACCAAGCAGGCAGCAATGAAGGAAGGCATTCTTACGAAGGCAGAACGTGCACTGCTGGCAAATCGCCGCACGTAGGCACGCGGCATAGATGCGCGTTAAGCGGATCAACTAAGCGAGTCGGTGTCGGATACGAGACCGACTACACACTCAGACACACACACACACACACAAAACAGGCCGACACGAGGACAACCCGTTCGGCTTTGGCTATTCGAAATGCAGTTTTTTAAGAAGATTAAGCCGAGCTGCACCAAAAAGCGACAGGCGACGGTACAGCTTCCCAGCACGGCAACTACAGCATCTTTTCGCGTTTCACCGCTACAGTGACATGCATTGCTGTCGAGAGCTGCAAAATGTATACGACGAGTACGTGCGATGGAATCAATGTCACGCTGCTGTAGGGCTGGAGAGAGGCGACAGCACGAAAGACAAGGCGAGTCGCGCCTCGAAAAGAAAAAAAAACGCTACAGAACATATCTAATTTAATGCTGGTACAGAAAACGGTACAGAACATATCTAATTTAATGCTGGTACAGAAAGCGGTACAGAACATATCTAATTTAATGCTGGCACAGAAAGCGGTACTGAACATATCTAATTTAATGCTGGTACAGAAAACGGTACAGAACATATCTAATTTAATGCTGGCACAGAAAGCGGTACAGAACATATCTAATTTAATGCTGGCACAGAAATCGGTACAGAACATATCTAATTTAATGCTGGCACAGAAAACGTTGAAGAACATATCTAATTCAATGCTGGTACAGAAAACGCTACAAAACACATTTAATTTTATGCTGGTGCAGAAAACGCTACAGAACATATCTAATTTAATGCTGGTTGAGTAAACGGTACAGAACATATCTAATTTTATGCTGGTAGAGAAAACGCTACAGAACACATCTAATTTCATGCTGGTACAGAAAACAGTACAGAACATATCTAATTTAATGCCGGTACAGAAAACGGTATATCTAATTCAATACTGCTGTCCAACTCATACGCGCAACGTTTGGACTGAAATCAAAATCGACTGTAGTCGGTTGCTAGATTTAAGTCAGTAGAAGTGAAGGAAGACAAAACAATGTTGTGTCATAGAAAAATGTAAAACAGCAAATGCATATATATATATATATATATATAGAGAGAGAGAGAGAGAGAGAGAGATTTATGTATATGAAGAGTTCTACATTTAAATTAGGATACGTTTTGCGTCATGTCAATCAGATAGGACACGCGTTTATCTGCCATCCTTGACCACTACAAAAAAACTCATTTTATATGCAAACACACACCAACTATGGTCCTCCTAAAACGTGTTTTTCGAGTTTAAGCTTGCGATAGACAAACCTTGAATATGCTTATAACCTCAATTGGTTTCCGGTATTGCATGGTGTACTTGTGCGGTGATTGCGTACATTGCCGCCTACGACGCCAAACCAAGGCGCTACGCAGAAAAATAAGAGGTCCACGAACAAGTAACACATGCAAAATATCTAGGGTTACTTAGAACGATAGTGATCATTTTTGACGACTCTGGGACTTCGGTAAGCTTCTTGAAGACCAACGTTTACTTGTCCTGGGGTACTATTAGTCACATTGGTAAAGGAGACGTTAGGTACCGGTCTTAGGTACCGTATGTCATACAAATCAGGCAGCATTTCTCAGGGACCAATAAAGCCAATATTAGTATTATTATTGCTTAGTGGCGTTTGGTTCTCTGAAATTTGAAGTAGCTGCTGTCTTTAGTTCTTCTCTAGTAAAAAGATGTTCATTAGAAATGCAGATTGTGGGCGGATCATATTTTACTGCTCGCCCGCAATCAAAAGAGGGGCTTCTCCGTCATAGGAGCAGGCAACTCTTTAGCCTGTAACCATGTGTGGCCAAAAAATTGTGAGTCTAGTGAAGGAGATGATCTGATGATGTCATCACATTCTCCCCAACTGTGGATAGATGTTCTGTCAAACTATACGGTATATCAACGGCGACAGGCACAAAAAGGGCTCATCAGCCCATATGAGTCGTTCAGTGTAGGACTGGCGTAAAAAAACATATGAGTATGTTCTTCGATAAAGATTCGTGGCTCACCAACAGCCCAGATTTAAATCCGTTACAATATTCTGCATGGGTTGTGGTTTAGCAGGTGTCTAACAAACTTTAACGTGGCACCGTCATTTGGCTCACTGCCTATTAAGTAGGCATTCGCGAACATCGATGTGCAGTTAGTGAAACGTTGGTTCAAGCGAACGGAGAGTTCACTAAATACACACATGATAGTGGGCTGGCCAGGGTCAAAATTGAGGGAAATTCTCAGTTTTTCAGAGGCCTTCCGGATAACGTTTTTCGAGCGTTATACAACGGGAGCAAACGTCCGTTTTTACAGCCTACGCTTTTGATCCCTCAAATCGACCACCTTCTCGAGTCGCATATATAGTACAGCCCCCGGCGTCGCCTGCCTAGTTTATCGCGGAAATAAAAGGCTGTCTTTCCAAGCTTTGTTGTCTAATAGACCGACCAGACTGAATTAACTAGTATCATTGTAGCCGTCTCTATGTGATACTTCTACACGCATCCATATATATATATATATATATATATACGAATTCTGGGAAACCCCATATATATATATATATATATATATATATATATATATATAGGGTTTCCCAGAATTCGACCAACAAACTTTGGGGTCTAGTACAACTAAGCGAACTTAGCTTAGTGTTGTATTGAAGATAGTTCTCAATAAACGATTATTTTTGCAATTCTTATCTTTTGGCTTTCACACTCAGTTATCAATTTTTAGAAGACACTTTCGTCCCATGGTAAATTAGAAAAATATTTTCTCGCCGATTTGTACTAGAACCCAATGTTTGTTGGACAATTTCAGGGAGACCCTGCAAAGATATATATGTATATATATACATACATTTTTTCTCCTACATTTAGCGAATAAGTGGATTATAGAATAGTGAAAATAATATTGGACACACATATGCGGTTTAAGGCGTTGGCTGTATCAAATGCATGATCAGTAATTCACTATATACAGGGTGTTCCTATTTGTGTGTCCAAAACGCTAGGGAATGGTCACACTCGGTGAGAAAATCATTTTTGCCAATGGGTGGAAGCCGGGAAAACGTTTTTTTAGGAGTGAGGATGCAATTTATAAAAGCAGTTATTCTGTCTTTTTCTCCTACATAGTTGTGCAAAATCAACGTTTGCGGGAGAACCAGTCAGCGCGCAAAGGAACCGATCATACCGGCGTGTTTGGCGGAAAATTCTGCATAATAAAGTATACATTACTAGCTTGCGTAGCAAAAAGCGAATAGCCAGATTAAGGAAAGTCATAAAAAGTCGAAATGTTACGTTAACGCTTTTTTGTGCAACATCGTAATTTTTTCCATTACGACCAAAAATGCACGTCCAAAAGACTACTCTCAGGCAATAGCAGATTTAATGCCCACTACATTCGTACCAAAGTGATGGTGCTGCGTTACGTAGTTGACAAGTAACTAAGCTTTTTCGCCAAACACGCCGGTATGATCGGTTCCTTTGTGCGCTGACTGGTTCTCCCGCAAACGTAGATTTTGCACAACTATGTAGGAGAAAAAAGACAGAATAACTGCTTTTATAAATTTCATTCTCACTCCTAAACAAAACGTTTTTCCGGCTTCCACCCATTGGCAAAAATGATTTTCTCACCGAGTTTGACCATACCCTAGCGTTTTGGACACACAAATAGGAACACCCTGTATATATATATATATATATATATGGTCTAGAAAAGGTGTCAATCGTGTCAGTGAACGTGTTGGCGGCAGAGTTTGCTAATGTTAGAAAGCCTTGGTCGGAATCGATGAGAGTGTGGGGGGTAAGGAAAACTTATTAGGTGTTCTCGCGCAGTACATCCAGACCGACGGTCGACCGTCGAAGCCCACATCGTACTGAACAAGCGTCGTGTAACTGCTGTCGTAGCTAAGGAAGGTCGGTCGCCACCTTGGCGGCGGCGGCGGCAGCAGCAGTTGTCGTGGGAGCTGGGAAGCGCTACTGATCATTGCTTAGGGCAGTAGCAATCATACCAGGCCATATCATACCGTCATAGTGGTGGCCCAAGTAGCCTCATGCCTCTTTCTCTCCCTTTTACCAATTTATCTCTCTCTCTCCCTCTTTCCCTTCTCCCTCCCCCCCCTCTCTCTCTCTCTCTCTGTGTCTTTCTGTGAGGCGCTTCTCACTACGATACGAGACGGTTTTCACTACGATTTTATTTTCCTGTTGTTTTTGATCGTCGTCTTAGTCTTTTTCCTTTGCCTTTTCTTCTTCATCATCATCATCACGGACGTCGTTAGCTTCTCCTCTTCCTTCGTCGTCGTCGTCGTCGTCGCCGTCCTGGTTGTCGGCGTTGTTGTCTCCGAGGCTGGGCGGCACGGCATTGGCAGGCGAGGCTAGGCGATCGCACGCGACCCCGCCATATTATAGAGCTGATGTCGTCCGCCCCTGCTGGCGCCTTTGCTGGCGCGTTCGTTGTCAGTCGTTTGCCGGTGGTTAGTTAGCCGGCTTTAGCAGTCTAGACGACTCAGCCGCCAGCTGAGCGAGGGAGGGAGTTAGGCAGGGTGGCAGGGAGGCAGGCAGGGTGGCAGGGAGGCAGACATGAGCGAACGAACGAACGAACCAAAAACGAGGCAAGCAAGCCCTGTATGTAGTCTGTCGGTGCTGCTCCAAGAGGCCTATGTGTAGCATGTTGGTGGTGGTGGTGATCGTAATGCTGGTGCTGCTACCGCTGCCGTATCGTATTGGACCTCTCCTCTAGGCTCTTTCCCTTTCTGAGCAACGTCGCCGTGGTTGTTGTTGTTGTTGTCGTCGCTGTTGCCATCGTGTCTTCCTCAACCTCACCATCGGCGTTGTCGTGTCGCTCTCTCAATATGACGACCATCTCCAGCAACCAGCTACAACTAGCAAGGACTCCCCTTTCCACGCGTGCAGAGAGGCCAGTCTGTCTGTCTGTTCTTCCGTTGATCGGAGTGAGAGGGTCGAGGAACATGTTTTAGCCTTCCACGCGCGCCCGCGCACGAACGAACGAATCGCGGGCAGCTGCACACCCGGCCTGCTCAGTCGCTCGCCAGCTGCAGTGCACAGAGTACGCGGACCAGCTGGACAGACTGTGGAGAGAGAGCCAAGGCCAGGTGGTCCAGTTTGTTGTGGAGTCGGTCGGGCAAGCTTTTTGTCCTGCATGTGCGAGTGCGCCACGGCCCGCATACGACCTCGTGCGTGCTAAGAGACGGCTTTCGTTGTTGCTGCTGCTGCTGCTGTTGTCGTTGTTGTTGTTGTTGTTGTTGTTGGTGTTGTTGTCATTGGCTGACGAGACGGCTGTTGTCGCCTACGTGAGCAACGTAGACAACAGCGGCTACCCGTCGTCAACGAACACTTCTGTCGAGCGACAGAAGTGGCTTGCTTGTTCGTTCATTCTTTCTCGATGCAGAGAAGGCGACCAGACTGTAGGCCGCCAACGAAGACGACGACAACGACAACGACGACGACGACAACTACTACGAGTAGGCGACGGACAACGAGCTGACGGGTTTCATTCTACGTTGCCTCCACCATAGGCCGGCCACGAGTGAGCCCGTAAAGGAGTGCAAACTAGAAACGTTTAGTCGCGGGGACGCGGAACAAGCAACCAGAGCTCAGCCAAGTTAAGCAAAGCGACAGCTGCAACATTGCTCACCGTGGAGAGCGCCACGTTCCGTACATACCGTAGACTCGAGCGACGGCCGTCGTGTGCGTTACGTGCAAGCCATAACGTGAATGACTTCGGCAAGATTACGCGTCGCTTCGGCGGCACGCCATTGTCATTGCAACTTGGCAGCTTCGAGCTATCACACGACGATGTTCACGATGATAACAACGCAGCTTTGACAGCAACGAAAAGCATGCCGACCATACACACTAGCGTCCTCAGCGACGTACTGCAAACGCTGCCTCGTAGTTGTTAAGGGATTACAACAGCAATATTATTATTGGCAGCAACAATAACGACAGCAACAACAAAAACGAAGACAATAACAACGTAAGCAAAGGAGGCTCGTAGCAAACGACAATACAGCAATAGCAAAACAACTTTAGTTAAAAACGGAACGTGTACAACACTAGCAACCAGCAATGCTATAGGACGCAAAGAGAAACGGCAACACTTGGTAATCCAAGTCAAACTGTTCCATTTGATGACTGCCGATGATTGCCACCTGTATCCTATCTGGATCAGGATATGAAAACTGTCGACTACGATAAATCGTTGAGGCTTGCTGTGCCAGGCCTGTCACCTGTAACGCCTGAAAATGGCGCTTCTGTGCGACTCGTTCACCTAAGGGAGGTCTAAAGTATCTTGCATCTAGCGTCGTAGGCGAAGTGCTCTGACAGCGCGTGCAGTCGAAGTTCGAAGAGCCCCTAGTGGAGCTAGGCACGCACAACGCACGTGGCGACAAGAATGCAGGCGCTTTAGCCAAATTGTTTCGTTGTTAGCTGAGTCAGTGATCTCCGAACGCTATGACATCGCTCGTAATGAGGAAAGCTCTACCAGTGGAGGTGATGCGCCTCTCTCGCTGAGCAGAGATGGCAGTGGTGGTGGTGGTGGTGGTGGTGGCAGTGTTGTGCTGTGATTAGCAGTAGTAGTAGTAGTAGTAGTAAGGAGGTCGGTGTCGAGCCCGGTGGCGTAGTGGATTAAGTCTCCGCCTCGCAACCGGAGGAGACACATAGGTGCGCGGGTTCGAACCCCACCGCTGCACATTTGTATTTATGGGGTCCGTCTATGAAGCAATGTGAAAAACAGTTCCGTGGGCGTTAAATCTTGGCTGAGGGTCAGCCCGAAAACTTTACTTTTAGTGTAGTAGTAAGGAGGTCGGTGCTCTGCTGGCAAGTAGATAAAGGGAACCCAACCGCCACGTGTGACAGTGGCGGGGGCGGCAGCAGCAGCAGCAGAGATAGTAGCGGCGGAGGCGGCAACGACGAACAGCGACGAATCCTTCCTTAACCCAGCGGTGTGACGACGTCGACGCTGGCCTCGGGCCAGGCCCCGTCCTCTTCTCGAGGATACCGAATGATTTCGAGATGAGACTTGAAACGGAGCAGCAGCTGCAGCTGCTGGTCGTGCTGTTGGCGGCAGCAGCCGTACCTTGGACGGCGTTCGTGCACGTGGTCGACGCGCGCGATCGCGATTGGTCGCAGGATGCCGACTCACGCAACGGTGAGGAATAAGCAGACAAAGAGCAGAACAACCTATAGCCAGAGTGAGGGAGAGGGAGGGAGCGAGAGAGAGAGAGAGAGATGAATTGGTGTTGACGCCATCCGCGTAGGCGACTAGCGTTGAGGCACCGGTACGCCCATAGAGCGGCATGCCAAGCAAACGTCGGCTCGTGTGGCAAACAACAATACATACAACTTCAGTTAAACTTGCAACAATACAACAACTTCAGTTCAACTTACAACAATACAACAACTTCAGTTAAACAACAATAGCAAAACAACTTCAGTTAAAATCGGAACGACATCTACAACAACAGCAATCGGCAACGCTATAAGACGCGAACAGAAACGGCACATATGACAGCCTGGAACATATACAAAATCGAGTACGACAAATTGTTGAGGCTTGCCAAAAAAAAAACAGACTACAACACGAAATGGACCACACAATAAAGCCGCCACTGGCGCCACAAGTGACCGGGCCTGAAAATGCCTATGACTATGTGATAACAGTGAAAGAAAGAGTGAAAATCTCAGATTAGTACAATAGATCGGTCGAGCCTGGTCGGTGGTGGCGTGGTGCATTATTCGCGTACGCCTTTCAACCGGACAGAGAATATACATAGGTGCGATCTCCGTCGTTGTTGGACATTCGTTTTTATAAGGTCCGTCTTACGAAGCGTTGCGAAAGCGATTCCGTAGTCGTTAAATGTTAGCTGATAGCATCCCGAATACTTATATTAAAACTTCAATACAGATAGTACTTTGAACAGGCCGTTCTTGTGTTTGTGCTAGCAAGGGAAATAGCTTGCGGAAATCCACCGGGGAGGTTTTTAAGCTTAGTCGGGTCACCACGACTACTGAGTAGAACGCGACCGTTACCGCATGCACGTTTGCTATGCGCTGCGCAGGATGGTGATCCGAGTAGAGCAGTCCGGACTAGAGCAGTGGGACTGGATTCCATCCTAGACGTCATTTCCTAGTTGGAACAAGCCTGTGTAGAAACATCTCTATGCAGAAGCAACATCATCGGTAATTAGACGCTCGGCTCTGCGTCGGGCCGTTTTGTTCGTAGCTGCGGGCTACGTGCAATTTGTGTGTCGACCGGGCAGGTCTGCACTGAGGCCGAAAGTACAGACGCGAGCAGGTCGATACACGAATCACGCTTGAACGTGCCGACAGGTTTTCGAGTCAAAACCTCGCGTGCTAAGTAGTTGATGGGTCAGGTCCGCCTTTCGCGAGCGAACGAACCGCTATGGTTGTTACCCTCTGAGGTGTCGTTGTTGTTATTGTTATTCTAGAAGCAAATTGCACGACCATTATTATTTAATATGTTTTTTTGTTGGCATTATAGTTGTTGTTTTTTTCAATAATAATAATAATAATGCTATATTTTGCGTTTTGCCAAGAGGCAAAAACTCTCTTTAGAGACGCGCCAGACGATTTCTCTTTTTTTGCGTTATAACCGTCAAGTATCGGATAGATGTATCGCCAATATTACGTGCGTAGTATCGCCGATCCACCATCCAGCTAATATTTGGTGTAAAAAAGTTTTTCAATGTGGCTGTTTAAACAAACGTCATAAAACGCGTGATCACGACGGCCACACGAAATATTATTACTTTTTACCGTTATAAACTCTGAGCACCTGTATAAATGCAAACGGTATTTTACTGATGCCATTTGCACAGGTTTACTCCAGTTATACATCCAGTTGAAAGGACGTTCCGCCGAAACGTAAAATTGCTGATTTTGTATTTTTGGTGAAGTTTGGTTATATCCATGGGTTTACGATTCGTATTGTGTATTATTTCTGCAAACTTGAGGTACGATCTCGTACTTAGATTGATGGGGCGTTTCTTGCCCAGTAGTGTCAGCTATAAATGCGAGTGCCGCGAGTGCATACGTACCTTAAATGAGAATTCGTGCGGTAGCTCGGTCTCCAATCTACCTTGCCGCTCTCCAAGACGCCGACATCAAAGCACTATGATCTTACGTTGTCGCTTTCCTGATGTGGCATAGAAAAAGCGTTTGGCGCAAGCGTTTTTCCAGAACGGAGCTTTTTCAGAACTTTGTTATGTATAATTAGAACTCTGTACCCTGTAAGCTCGATGCACGCATGAGTAATGCGATACTCAAGTTTACCTTGCGTAATCCCTGCATGAAAACGTCTGAAGAGTTAATTGTCGCCACTTGTCGATTCTTTCGTTAAGCTTCCTCATTGCTTATCTCCGGACGGAGATGTTTATGGACCCGATCACGCAATAGATGCTTCCGGGGTGAAGTTCCTGCTGAAACCACAGCAAGTTGCTTTTAAAGTGCTCCGAGGTACACCCAAATTTGAAGTGCGGGCACCCATCTTTGTTGGTTTAGATTATTATTATTATTATTATCCTCCCACGGCTACTATAATTTCTCCCACTATTACTACGATTTAGTAGTGTTAATATTTATATTGTGTCGATGCTGCTGACTGCACTTTTGGATGAAGTGTGTGGGAAGTCCGGAATAGAATGCCGCCGAATGTGCGGTGGCGTTTAAGGACGTCTAGCCAGTGACGTCTGTAGAGGCAGGGATGTCTGCGTGAATCTGAGAATCAAGGTGGTGAGAATGAGCGAATGCGTATCTGTCAGTCTATCTGTTGTGTTTATGCGTTTGTATAATTGTGGCGTCTTCATAGCAGTGCACGAGATGCGTGTTTCCAAGAAGGCCATCCGTCTACGGCCAGCTTCGACAACAACCAGCCCTGGCGGCAGGTAGAAGTATGAAAGACTTAGGTTCTCTCATCTCAGGGTGCTGTGCGTTTCTCAGGTTGTCACCCTGTCACGTCCGTTTGTCCGTCCGTCCGTCCGTCCGTCCATCCGTTCGCTTGTTCGTTCGTTTATTCCATTAGGCGACCGATTGTCACGTTCGCGGCAATGTCGTCCGCCATAGTAGCTGTCATTGACTGTCGTCGTCGCCTTCGCCGACGTCGTTACGGTCACGATTGTTCCAAACGCGGCAGGCGGACGAAATCACGCAAGAAACATAGTACGTACAGCCCATGACGGGTGGCCGCAGGTGGGGAAGCGGCCGCGGCAGCAGCATCAGCAGCAGCACCACCGGTGTAGCAACTACTGTATTAGTACAACCAACTGTGTACAACCCCGCCACCTGTAGCAGCTGCCCAAGGCGACGGCCAAGGCAGACGGCATACAAGGCGTCCGTGACGTCAATTCTGGCCCCACCTCGAATCGAACATAGGAGGAGCATCGCATTCGCTTCAGCATAGCCGGCTTCCTTCCTCGCGACGAGTCACGCATGGCAGTCGCCGAACCTTTCGGGAGGAACCGATCCCGGCGGAACAGCGGTGCTGGCCGAATCTGCACACAGTTCCCGCGCAAAAACGAACGCACACGCCTAACCGGAGAGCTGGGAAGTAGCCTCATCTTTTTCTAAGGTCTTTTCGTAAGCCTACACCCACATACGCAATCCACTTAGCGCCCAACGGCGTCGGCACTGGTTTTTGATATACGTCGCCAATTCTTGTTGTAGCTTAGGGTAGCTGAAAGCAGCGACAGCAGCAGTAGTAGTTGTAGGAATTATAATAATAGATTCCCAACGTCAACTAAGGCGGCCGCAGAGAACAGTGCTTGCTACGTACGTAAAATTACAAGGTGCAAGGGTGCTGTGGTTTTTCTAGTACTGACAACTCCTGCTACTAATCTTAAGACTTTGAATTTGTTGGTACTTACAGCAAATGTATTTCATCATCTATAAATGATCTCGTCGAGTGCCTGCTTTGTATACATCAAGCGTATGCTGGCTTATGCGGTCTATTAGGAAGGCAGGGTCAAGCAGAAAGAAGCCTGCCACCGTAACCGCCGTGTCACCGTAAACAGCACGTATCCCTCAGTGGCTCCTGCATCGCTTATGCCACATTTTGCCGTTGTATACTGCGTTCGTTTTTATTGAAAGATTCAAAGTGTTCGCCGAGCCGTAATTTAGTTCCTAGTCACGTATTATTATCAACGTGATCTTAGGGAAACGACCGCACGCCGTCTGATAAATCAGTCGACTAATTAGAAAGTAATTCAATAGTTATGGTTAATCGATACGTTGCTGCTTCTCGTGTCGCTATCGCGCGAAAGTATTTGCCGACGCGCCTAGCGTACTGTTGCTAGGCTACTCTGTAGTGAGACTTGCTTGTCATCCGCGCTGTGTCCTGCCTCTCAACCGAACTAACTACTATCGTGTGCCAGAGACGATCATATAATTTCTATCAAAGCATGAGTTCAAGCTCGAGTTTAGATCAGCCAGGGCAAGCGGACCTCGCAGCGGCTCGGGCGAGATCCAATTCAAGCTAAATTCTACTTTACGTGCTAGGCTCAGTCATGTTTTCAATTCTTTCAATTTCAAATTTGAGGTATATTTACGGAACCGCAATTTCACAATGCTTATGTTCTCGTATAGAAAAGTATTTCAAATGTGTAACAGCACCAACATTATCTATTTCATACTCACTTCAACGTGTTCCACATCATACGAAACTAACACTTGCTAGTCGCTAAATCTTCTGCCGTTAACACACTTCGGTTACCTTACTTGAAGTCGAATTTATCTGCGTTAGTGCAATTCTGTTATTATTTGTTAAACTACGTGTACGTGACTAACAACTTTTACTTCTGGTATTTAGGGAATATGATGTTAATGATGCGTTTTCATCATAATTTATTATTATTATTATTATTATTATTATTATTATTTAAAACAAGCTATAATATAGATAAGCCAAGGAGTAAGTCAGTGCGGAATGTATATATACATATATATATATATATCAGGCAGCTGCAGTGCCGCAAAGAAATACTGACTAAACCTAGCTCCTGATGGTACATTGCTAACAAGAACTGCGCGAATAAGTTGCTAGCAAATCTTCTGGTTGGCCGTCTAAATGTATTTCTTGATTACAAAAATGCACTCTCAGACGAGCAACATTATTTCAAAGTTTAGAGATTCACTCTAATTGCATGTACAACCTTCGTCACAGACAATTAACGAGTGCTAGCCCGGAAAGGTCAATTTCAATACAGTGCGTTTGTGGACTTAAATGTCGCATTCAACTCGGTATGAAGCGCATATATATATATATATATATATATATATATAT
>QVRM01003107.1:92500-104612 GCA_003439945.1 Dermanyssus gallinae
TTATATAAACAAAATCCGGCAAAACTCTCTCCTCTGGGCCTTTGAAGTGCTTACCTAAGAAGCAGTTCCGGGGGAGGGGGAGGAATCGACCGTGGTTGGTTGAAAAGGATAAAAAAGGTTTTGAAAAATAGATGTCAACGCATCGGTGACTTCGTTTGTACAACCACGAGAGTGCAGCGAGTGGTTGTGCACACAGTAAACAAAAACGGCTAGGTTTCCAATGGAGATACGTGTTCTATGATTTCCCATTATTGCGCATTTCTGCGCATTTTAGGGCAGTTTTAGAGCAAGTTTATCTGTATATTTGCCCGCTTCTATGAATGGCAACACGTGATTTTAAAATGCCTGCATAGGACAGTTTTTCACAACAGTGGTATACAAAACAACTGTTTTCGATGAACCCGCCCTGTGTTTGAATTTGCCTGCTGTGCTACTGGTGCAAGGACGACATTGTGCCTTAGATGCCATTGCCGTTACTTGACGCCAATGTTCCGAACTAAGAAGAGCAGTAACGACAATAGACTCCTGCTTTTGTAGGCATTTTGGACCACGCGGACCTAATGCTAATTTGAAAAGCAGAGACACGGGCCGGGAGAACTCGTATGCTCGAACCACAGCGTCGCAAGCGTGTCAGAAGCGGACAAAACATGGCTCTCTGCTACTGGAAGTAGGCACGTGTGCCGATAAAAGAAGCGCGACCGTTCGGGAGTCTCTAACATTCCATTGAGGCAGTGTTTTAAGGGATCGGTTGTACTTAGTTAGAGTATATATATATATATATATATATATATATATATATCCATTGATGGATCTCCTCGTTCTTGTCGCACTAAGTCCTGGCAAGTTTGTTTTTGTTGCTTGAATATTAGTGTACGTGGCAAATACTGAGATCATTACATATATATATATACATATATATATATATATATATATATATACATATATAGAGAGGGCGAGAGGTGGGCCGTAGCGCCAAAGACGACGGACAGGTCGTTCCGGGTAATTAATCACGGCGCAAGTTAGTAAGCCGGACAGGAAGAATCAAGCCAAGGGTGGCAGCGATGTGTGGACGAAGACAGCCCTTAGCTGCTCCTGCCATGTCAAAGCTATATAGGCAGGCGTATCGCAGCAGCCGTGTATACGTTTAGATCCATATATGTTTGTATGGCGTGCGTGTGTGTGTGTGTGTGTGCACTTGCATAGCTAGAAAAAAAAATGCATTCGAGCCTATGAGAGAAAGAGAGAGGAGAGGGGAGAGAAAGAGGGAGAGAGATAGAGAGAGAGAGAGAGAGAAGCATAGGGAGAGATACGATACGGCAGTAGCAGAAACAGGACGGAAGCGCTCTTAGATCTATGTTCTCACTGGCAACTTCTCCGGCTAATCTACATACATAATGGCATAATATGCACACCGCCGGTTGAGTCGGATCTCTCTCTCCCTCTCTCTCTCTCTCTATTGCATTTTCTCGACTGCAATGTAGGTCGTAGTAACAACACATGGCGTCATGTACCTACGAACCCGGGGACCAGATGGTAGCGACGTTGGGCTATTTATTAGGTTGTGCAAAACGATCCTTATGCTCGCCCACTCTCTGCAACAACAACAACAACAACAACGGCCGGCGCACGGCGTTAATTAATCAATTACGTTTGCCGTGTAGAATTGCAGGTTGCTTCGTGTTAGTAATGTCCGGTTGGTCTCTCTTTTTTTTTTGTCTCTCTTTGCATGCGGTTTTGTTTTCGACGACCAAATGTATGACGCGACCTTCGGTGACCGCCACTGAACACTAACTACTCTGCTCTGCTCTTATTGTTAATATACGTACATCTAGCATATAACTCATTCATACTTAGTTTCGCTTGTGTTTGTTACGGTGGTTGTTGTTGTTGTTGTTGTTGCTCTGACAGGAGACCGACAGGCTCACAATAGTTACACTCTACATTCCTTATTGACCTGTTTGCATTTCGATCATGCTGGTCAGGCGTTTTATTATCCGACGAAATAAGCTGCAATAGATTGAGCTCGTGAGCGTCTACCTGGAAATCCGCCATGCTCTGCTGTGACAAGCTATAGCTTTGGGGTTTACCGAACGATACGATGTTCGGTTATTTTATTTAATGTTATTAATTTAAGTAATCAAAATGTGTTAGAGCTTATTTGGTAAAAATGAGACCAAACAAGGGTAGCAAAAAGTTAATGTCAAGTTACATTGTTCAAAAGAGGGGAGCCTAAAGGTAAACTCTAACTATGACGATGATTTTTAGTTAGACTGTGACTGCTCTCTTCTGCCCAGCGTTATTCCCCCATAATATACGCGAAATATGTGTGCTGCGGGCACCTTTCTTGCAAATGGAAAGTTGGTCAAATGTGTAAACCCTCAAGAGTAACATTCTCTTGGCCCGTTTGTTCCTAGGAGGCAGGGCATTCGATAGAGATTAGACGAAAAAAACTGCATATTGTCGTGGCCAATTCAAGAGATGTTACGGCTTACTGCTTAACATGCATTAGGTGTTTTTTACACTGATTCCGGATCGACTGGTTAACGCTCCTGGCCTAGTCAACCATGGGGCACCGGTCGGAATGCCTGCTGCCTTGGGTTAATAGGCATAATGCCAAGAGATGCCCCACACGAAGCAGACCTCCCCGCGAGAGCATCGTCCCCTCTAGTCATACCGGGAGAACATTTCACAAGCAACTGCTTTGAAAACCTAGATTTTGGTAGTTGCTAGAAACACGATAACTGTACACTAAGACACAAAGGCATAACGAGGTGAGAAACCAGAATACAGTGCAATCTTGCAGCGTACGTATGTATAAATGGTGTTTGTGTTGTCATGTTAGTCATAGTTGTTAAAAACGTGTAAAATGGTGCTTTATGCTATGACTGGCTGCTTGGTGTTCTGCCACACCATAACGTACGATAGATGTAGAGCAAATGTTAATATTTTCTGGTTAGTGGTAAATTGTGTGATCAAGCTGCTTGGGCATACTTCTCTTACATCTTTATCTACTGTCACCTTCTCTAATCAGCTAATTCGTCTCTCGATGTCTATCTCGCGGTGGTTCGCTCGTTTACTTGATTTACTTGCTTTCGAAAGTTTAATTGCGCGTGTTCGATGGCCGCATGTTTACAATAAGATTATTTAATTATTTTGACTAGATTGCGTCGGTAGCGATATTCACCATACTAATACTTCTCTATCCTGAAGCGAAAGGGTAGCGAAGCTCAATTGAAAAGGGTTGTAAACAGATTTTTGTATCTCTGCACATTTGTGACTACGAGAAATACTCCGTAAAAACTACAGTTCTGCTTACTATTATTGCTATATTTACTATGCAGCGTTTTTGGTTGGAATATATTATAGCAATTAGTTTTATATATTCCAACCTAAATTATATTATATAGCGATGTCGTTGGAACGCCCTTCCGCGGACGTTTTGCTACAAAGAAGAACATATATATATATATATATATATATATATATATCAGGTTGGACAGAACTTAGCTAAAATTTGTCAAAATTAAGTACTCACCATAATTAAGCTCAAATTTTCTCCATCTCTGGTCATTAATTCCATGGCAAATAATTTTTCACTCTTGAAACATTTTTCAAACGCGTCTTTTGGAATTAAATTGAATTGCTGTTCTTCTGTTTTGTCTTAAAACGTTTTTCCTTTAATTTTTATTCGTGGGAACAGGAAGGAGATGAGACATCTCAGTAATAGAGAGCCTCTCGACCGTAGGCTATCTTCGGTCTCTTCATGTCCGTCGCAAAATCGGCAGAACAATCATCAATAAGATTATATATAGCGTCTGGTACCTTTTCAACGGTCTACCTCAGTAATTCAATATAACCAATAACATTGAGACTGAAGTTAAACTAGTCTCAGATAATAAGAGTGATTAGAATTATTACTATTATTAGGATAGATGCAGCGTTGCCCCTATAGGCGAAGCGTGAAAGTGCCTGCTTTGAATATTGTTCGCTGCGTCGTTTCACCCATTGCAGCTCCATCTTTTCGTTCCAGGTTACATTTTTATATCACAGCTCGCCGGCTCGTTAAGAGCATCCAAGTATATTGCTCCAAATCTTTTACTATTTTCACTACAGGTCATCATAATGGTCCACTACTGCCTATTTTCACCTTGGCACCCATATATTGCACACACAGGGGCAGAGCGCGACCACTGTGCGAGTGGCAGGTACATTGTAGATCCCACGGTTTCGATGTAATGCCAAAGTAATACCGAGCCTGGGGGGGTGGGGAGGAATCCGGGTTTAGTGGGTTTGCGAGTCTCACACTAGTCACGCAGGCTGCTAGTGGCGCATGTGCATCATGCATTACCGAAACCTCCCAGAACAAAAAAAAAAAAGTACATTGTAGAAGTGACCATACCTAGCAGTATTTCGGCCTGTCATTGCTCTGCTCCCAGCGCCAATCGGCCGTGGCCGTGACTCTCTGTTGTGTGATCATCGTACTCATTCGTCCACCGGGGTCGCTTTTTAGCAGCTGTCCGAATCAGTGAGGCGCACCTCTCTGCTGACACATGCGCTGCGCTGCACCCGCGGTGACGTGCGGTGTCCTGCACGTACTCCGTCGTTGTTGTTGTATAATCGTTGTTGACGGGAACGTCTTGTCTTAGACGACGGTGTCACGACGCTGTTGTCGTTTAGTCGACTCCCGTCGTCGCGATAATTTGTTGTTGTTGTTGTCGTCGTCGTTGTTGTCATACCATGAACCAAACCGAAACGTCCTATTTTTATGCGCTATACATACACGCCTCCGCCAGAACCACCCGGCCATCGCCTTGTAGAGCGCGTCGACTGAATTGGGCCGTTCCTGATTGCGCCACCCCCGTCCGTATATATGCCGGCGTTCGTCCTTGGTTGCGTTACATGTCGCCGTCATGACACGCACAGCTAGACAGACAGACATACATACATACAGGGTACGTACAGACATGTAGGCATACATCATACGTACGCTTAGACTTGTAGACGACACACGACGCACAAAACGGTTTTGCGCGCAGCAACGGCTCAGGCGTGCTGTTGCAGGCACACGCCGTGATTGCAGTCAGCCGACAACAATCTAGGTAGGTAGTCGTGAAACAAACAACGACACCAATGGCGCGCGCAATAGCTGGAGTAACAACGCGTCAGCCGTCAGTCACCAGGGCTAGCCAGGAGAGACGTTGAAGGCGCACACAAAAACACGCACCCCAGGAACCCCCATCAGGTCTGCGTGCGTCCTCGACGTCGCTTCCTCATCGTCTTCGTTGTCTGTGTGTCACTTTGTTGTCTGTCACCGCCGCCGTCCCCCCCCCCCCCCCCGCGTTGGTATTGGTGACAATCTTTGACGACCGTCGTTGCTACCGCGGGCACTAGTTCGAGCCACACATGGTTTGACAGCACGCGCTGCGAGACACGCAAACGCCCCCACTCACACATACTACGTATACGGACACATTTCACCCGTCGACTTTGTAATGGCTGTCGACGATTTACGGGCAACAACAACAACAACAACAGTAGCAACAACAACAACAATAACAGCAACGTCAGCAACAACAGCAAAACAGCCGCAGCAACAACAGCAAAACAGCCGCAGCAACAACAATAGCAGTATTTGCAACAACAGCAAAACAGCAGCAGCAACAGCAATATTTGCAACAACAGCAACTAGAGTACCCGGTGGCGGCGTGGTGTGTGCATTCGTCTGCGTCTCGTAACCAGAGGAGACACCTATGTGTGCACAAAGGGTTCGAGCCCCACTGTTGCACCACATTTGTATTTATGGGGGTCGTCCGTTTATGAAACAGTGAGGCGAAAAGCAGTCCCGTGGATGTTATTATCTTCGCTGAGGGCACCAACAACAGCAGCTACAGCGGCAACCCCAGCAACAATAATACGAGGACGACGGTAGACACGATTCTCGCTCTACGAGTAATAACTGCACTGTACTGCCGACCTTAAGCTTACGCTCTGTGCTAAGCAGTATATGGTCAGTGTCAGTCGGTTGGCTAGTACTGAGTTCGTTTGGCGTGTGCACGCATCCTCTCCTCGGTGTGTCAGTACAATCGACCTCGACGTGACCACCTTTCCATGTCTTGCACCAGCTGCCTGCTTCTTGTTGTTTCTGTTTTCCAGGCGCGCCCCTCTTTTCCCCTTGCGCCAATGAACAACAGTCGGTCACGCTGCTATTGGAGATTGCCGATTCATCCTCGTCAAACAACTTTGTTTGAAGAACTTTGCAAACTGCGATTCCTGTGTTTTCACTGCGATATGGTCGTGCGACATATACGAGTAGATAGCATCAACCGCAATCTGATTATATTCCCAGAGTCCACGCCATCATCCAGGGTCGTGCAAAAAGTAAAGAAAAAACAGATTTATTCCCATTAACGGGATGTGACGCACTTGCAGACTTTCTGATCTAAAGCAAATATCAACGATGCTTATCGTGTGTGTGTTGTTTGTCCACACTTGTAAAAACAGCAAAAACAACTGATTTGGCAACTCAACTAAAGCTTGCAGAAATATCTATCAACACACATTGACTGATTACAGTTAACAGTCTGGTTACAGGTCACGAATAGGGATTCTTTTTCTGCACTTTAATTGCTCTAATTTACATTCGCACTGTTAGCCAAATTGTGGCAGACTATGGCTAATGAGTTACGTTTCGAATACGATGTAGGTCCTGGACATATCATAGCAGTGCGCAAATCGCAAAGCTTTAGAAACGTTGACATTAGTTCGATTGATGCTGCTATTGTTTACCGGTTTTTTGGATTGTTCAGAAAAAGAGGCAAACAAGCCTACCAGCAGTCCAATGAGCAACTTATGCACACACTCCGAATGCAACAGGACACGATAAGAAATAGCAACGCAGGAGTAACTATGGTTCTCTTTTCAGCGTGTATGCCCGTGATGCGCGCGGACATACCAGGTGTGCTGCGGGCATCACCTTAATTCCAAATAGAAACTTGGTCAGATGTGTTAGCTCCCCATAGCAACAATTCCTTGGCCCGTTGATTGTGGGCGGCAAGGCATACGATAACAACTATGGAACGGCAACAAATTCATATTGTTACACTGTAGCCGTCCATTCAAGGAGTATCACTGAGGTGTACCACCCGTACAGATGGGTGATCGCAACCGATTCCGGACGGACATAATCGGACGGAGGCTGGTTAATGGCCCGGTCAACTTAGTCAATCATCCGAGTACCGGTCGGATGAGGTCGATTGCCTTAGCTTAATAAACATAGTGTCACGGTGTGTTTGTGCATACTTTCGTACGCTCGCATCTCATACATGTGTTGCAAGTTTTCACGTCCTGACAAGTTTTTGCGTGAGGTCCGGAATACGGTTACGTGTAGAATGCAGCATATGAGGCAACGGAATAAGTACGTGAAAAGAAGCAGTGGCTGGACAAGGTTCTCTCTCTTTTTTTTGCTGAAGTGAAAGTTTCAGCAGGCCTATGTTGCCAACATCGCCACAACAATGTGTAGTCAGGGTGTAGAGGTGCGCCAAGATGCGCCTCTGTACACTGCACGCGCCTTGCTTGCCGGCCCGCCCGCTTTATTAGTAGGAGAAGTCGAGGTCGACAATAGCATGAACACAATAAACACAACAACAATAGCAGCAGTAGCAGCAGTAGTAGCAGCAACAACAACAACAACAACAACAACAACAACAACAACAACAACAGCAGCAGCAGCAGCAACAAGAGCATCTAACTTGTGGATCAAGTTAATGGCTGGCCGAATGCAGAGCTTGACTAGGCAAAGTACTGCAACAAAGGTTGGCGATTAATGTCGGCTATACTAAGTGCCGCTGGCAAAATCTCGAGTTACATATTTGTTGTTGCTGCTGTTACTATTGTTGTTGTTGTTGTTGTTGCTGCTTTACTGTTGTTGCTGCTGCTGCTGTTACTGTCATGCGCGTTCTCTGTTTTTGTTACTGGCGACTTTGAAATAGGATACCGTTATAGGAACATGAGCTTCGCTGTGACCACCAGCGCCAACAGTGAGTCTACGTGGACTTGTCTGTACATGCCTACGTATGTGTAAGAATGTAATTACATACGTGTATTTTGTGTAAATACGTTTTTGTATTATATATATATATATATATATATATATATATATATATATATTATATATATATATATATATATATATATATATATATATATATAGTTGTTCAGATGTGGCATGCCAGATAACTAATTACAGTTACGTTCGTCCTCATAAAGGCCTCGTCATGCTTCGTGGCCCCTTACGCCTCGTCGGCATAAAATGGCTGCACGCATATACTTATAGAGTATATGGTGCCGATCTTCCTTAGGATGTAAGTAAGAACTAGAACGTGGTAAAATACTAATGGCGTGTTGTTTCAGCATTTTTTGTTCGTTATGCACACACACACACACACACAGTTTGGATTCGGTAAACGTATTCAGTTTCTTTTTTATTACCGGCAGCTTAACTCGAGTAACCTTGAGTAATTCCGCTAAATAGACAACGTTTCAAGTCGTGATTCAAGTGTTGCACGAAGCCAGGCCATTTGATGCTGCCTCAGTGCTACATGTATCCATATATACACAGATAGATACATATTGCACGAAGCCACGCCATTAACCAGCCAAAAACAATACCCGTATAGTAGTGCTAAGCAAGATATATATATATATATATATACACGTGGCGACATATACGGTGGGCGTGTGCAGGCCAACCTGCTACAAACCAACGGCCAACCGGCTGGCACTCGAAGTTGTAGCTCTGTCTGAATGAGACGGGATTCACACATTAATGGTGAATATGAATAATGTAGCGAGAGGTTTTCGCGCCGCCCTCCCCCCTCATACTATATTGTTCCTATGTTTGTCCGGTTTTGGCTCAGTTGAGGTCGACAAAGTACGGAGAGACACGTATCGTACGCGACGAGTCAGATAGAAAGATATATATATATATATATATATATATATATATATAAAGATAGAGAGAAAGATAAAGTAGTCTTTCTTTCTCTGCGGAGAGATCGGCCTCGGAGAATCCGTTCTGTTGACACTGGCGATACCGCCATAGAAGTGGTTCTCGGGCTTCGGGTTCGTAAGTACGGGTAACTGCGAGCAGATGAAAGCGTTCGACCACAACGTTAGTGTGACATCTGCCGGTGGGCGGAACCGAGTGCGAGCCCCGTACAGCCCAGCTGAGAAGCAGACATCGTGCTTTTTCTAGTAGAGTCTCGTCTAACGTCGCTTCATGGTCAGTCGTTTTGGGTCCGTGTTCTGTCCTGTGCACGCGGCTACGCCTTTTACCATAATGTCGCGACCATGACGACGACCACGACAACAACGACGACGACGACGATGATGATGACAAAGTGACAGCTAACAGTGGGGGGGGGGGGGGGGAGGTGCTGTGTAGCTTTGGGGCACCCTAAGTTACCCACGTAGTTTCGGGCGTGCCTACATGCCTTAAAGTACTCTGCGTCCCTCTGCTCCCCGCACCTTTCATTATCTCATTGTCAATCTCGCCTGTTCGGACCGTTTTTCGTCGTTCAAAATCATGGTTGCCATATATATATATATATATATATATACAGCAGTGAATGCGCCCTCCAAGTTTCGTTCTGTAAGCTCTAGGTTTACTCAATGTCTAGTGCGAATAGTTATCGAATATTCTTATTGGCAACGCTCTAGAGTAGTCCAGCATCGTTAGGTTCGTTGAGGGTCTAGCGCAGCCGGTTTCTGCTGAGGTAAACTTTCCCGAAACGTATAGATGCTAGGATACGATTATGATAACCCAGTAACTATAGTATTACCACCGGTGACTCTGGCCTAGTTCTTTTATGCAGATATTATAGTTGTCCTGGTCTATCATACTCAATATAAGGCAGTTTATAATAGACGACCAACTGAGTGAACGATTAGCAAAAACAGCCACAGATACAATGCCATCAATGGTGGCAACAAAATACAAGCCTTTACTGAGCTATATATACATATACTATTGTATATATATATATATATATATATATATATATATATATATATATATATATATGTTATGCACGCGCCGGTAGAGACATTCCCAACGGACGTATTTATTCAATGTAGCCGTCGTTTGCTTGAATCACCGCTTCAATTCGAGCTCTAAACCGCTTACAGACATCTTGCAAAACCTGCATATCGAAATTCCCAATTGCCTAGTGGATGCAGTCAGTGAGCGGGTCTGAGTTGTTGTATGTCGAGTTTGGTTAGGCTCTCGCTCAATTACGCCTCTCACACACACACACATCGTAATCCTGAGGATTTACATCGGATCTGCTGGACCGCCAAGAGTGCTTATCCCAGAACGTGTTCGAACGTGGCCCACCAGACGACCTTCCATGCACTGAACGGCTAGCATGAATGCGTGCGTCGTCCTGCTGAAGCTCGTAATGCAAACCGTTAGATACAGAATTTATGCGCGGTTCCACTACAGTTTGCAGAACATGCAAATCATCTGCTGCTTGTAACTGTTTAGCTTCTTTAAAAACGTATGCTGCCCATTGCGTATTCTGTAGGAAAGGACGCCAGCCACGTTCATGACGTGCACCTAAGTTGAAAATTTCGTTTTGGCCCATAATAGGTGCGGAGTTGCTCTGTCACGGCCACGGTTAGCGTGGGCGTGTCGGTGTGCCTTCATTCTGCTCACAATGCACATAAGCAGGCTCTCTTTGGGTAACAGACATCAAGCAAAAAGCGCATACGGAATGCATTCAGACCGCTCGCTATAGTTTAACCTGACGTAGCCATCGCATATATATGTATATAAATATGTTTTTTAATACAGTTTTATATTAGCCAAAAACGCACATCAATTAAAAACGTCGTTTTGGATCATAAGGCTTCCTGCCGTTGTATTTAATTCAAATCCCCCTACCTTGGTCTTTGGTGGAGGTCAACAGGCTGTCGTTGGGAACTGCCGAAGCGGGAAAAGCTAAGGGAGAGACTCCGATAGAGACAGTCGACCGGTGAGCGTCCTTTGAATTGCTCGGTTGTATTCCTTTTTGTTCGTCAATCGTCCTTGCCGACAACAACCGCGGCTATAGCGGTTTAGCGCGGAAGATCGAAGCCCAGCAGTGTGGTGTTTGATTTCCGTCGCCCAATCACGGGATGCTTTCTAGCAAAAAAGTGGAAGATTGCCCTTCCAGCTACACAAATAAAGAACAACGTTGACTTTGGAATTACTTCTGACCTTCCGATCTTGGCTTTTCGCTTTTTGTGAGAGTTCGACACTGCGTTGGTTATGCGTTACTTGTCGCTAGGGAATGAGAAGGCAGTAGTATATCGGACGGATAGAGGCTAAGCACAAAATGAATTGTTGCAGATCGGAATCGTAATTTACGCTGCAGCTGAACCATTTTGTAGGCTAAAACTACGTTTACCCGCACCTACAAAACTGCGCTGGGAGGCTTGCTGCTGTATGAACCCCCATAAGATCTTTATAAATGAAAATATCTACAAAAACCAGGGCTGCAACAAAAGGCCGCTTTAGGACTGACGGCAGTACACAAATATGATGTTTTGCTGTGGTTTTTCAAAGTGGTCAGGTTTGAACGCGACTCACGCGAGCAGAGTTCTTTTCGACCTCGAACAATTAGAAGCATTTCTGTTCTCAGTAGTTTATATTATAATATCTGTGTGTGCGTGTGTGTATGTTTGAGTTAGTAACATTGTTCCACAGGGCGCTACTTTGGCTAGACTAGCTGCGACAGTTGTCTGTCGTCTTCGAGTTGCCGGGTAGCTCTGGCCGCCATTCTGTTGGACGAATTGGTTGGTTGTTTTTCCTATCGAGAGTCTGTTTAGCCAATCTCACCTGTCCCGAGGAGAACGAAGAAAGTGAGAAGAAACAGGATGAAGAGAAGAAGAAGAGAAGAAAAACGTCAAAGCTATCGAGCGAAAGCAATGAGTCGATGCTGCCCCTGGTGCGAGGCTTGAAGGAAGAAGCCAGGACTGTCTTTCCTAGCTACCCTGGCTACACCTCCCTCTATTGGGCGATGTAGCTAGGTAGGTAGGTCGGCGCCGTGCGATGTTTTGGTTACCGCGTTTG
>QVRM01003108.1:0-20000 GCA_003439945.1 Dermanyssus gallinae
GCGCCGGCTGAAAAAAGACCATCTGTGGCAAAAATAGTGATGGTCTTATCCAATCTATCATGGATAAGATTATCCCTTGTATCGTAGAAGCAGTACAAGCGGCAATCACCAGTGCCATTGGTAAAATATTGCCGTCTCTATTCTCGCAGGTGTTGGATCAGCGAGCTCCTTTAAAACAAAGAAGCACCCTGAAAATATCGAGATCGGAGATGCACTCCGGCACTCAATTGAAGCGTCCCTACGAGAAGCGCTTTGTGTCTCCACGAATGAGGCGACTCCAGATACTGACGGAAAAAGTAAGAGTAAAGGGCACTCGTGACCAAAACACGCACGTGCAGGTAGTGCTATGGCGAAAGACCTTTCAAGTCCGAGCCAGAAACAGCAACATCAAATCACCTTCTTTCAATGGAATTGCGAAAATATAAAATCAACCTTGGCCTTTCTTCCTCTGACTATGGATTCTCAATACGACGTGCTGGTCCTCACTGAGACCTGGGCAACGGAATCAACTGTTGTTTCTGGTTGGTATCTGATAGAATGTCTTGGACAACGTAGTGAAGGCTTTGGAAGAGCAAGCGGTGGAGTAGCTGTACTATATAACAGTAAGCTCAATGGAATAGAAGCACTATACACAGAGGACAACTGCGTTGTACTTGCAGGAAGTTCCATAAATATAATCGCAATGTATTCTAGTCCATCGGAAGCTATTCCCGACCTCTTGGAAAAGCTAGTGTATTGCTTGGATAAAGTCGACCTTAACAAAACAACAGTGCTTTGCGGGGATCTCAACTGCCCTCTCGACAAACCGGACAATGTAAGAACAGACGCACTTATCAGCACGTTAACGTCCCGTTGTATGTGGGTGGTTTCCACAGCCGAGGAACCGACCTACGTAGCTCCACAAGGGAGGTCTACGATAGATATATTCGCCACAAACGCCAGACACGATAGTATCAGGTACGAGGGTCCGCAGTTAAACACTCTGGCCTTTGGTACTAGACGACACCTTCCTGTTGCAATGTCGCTTACGGTACATTATCAGGCAGCAGGCCAAAGGCGGCAACGGTTAAACGCTGCCATTGACTCAACCCGCTTACTGGAGCTCTCGCCAGATGTTCTCCCTGTTCCGAACCCCCTTAATGTCGAAGTATATGCAAAACAAGTTCAAAATGTTATACTGCACAGCGTGCGTCCCCAGCCGAGTAAACCTCGAAAAACCTGTTGGTATACCCGAGAATGCCGATCTCTGAAACACTGTATGATTCAGACGTATATCTTGGCAAAAAGTCGCCCGGAAATGACCTTCCTGTATACGAATGCCAGTCGGATCTATAAAAAGGCGGTGCGTAGAGCTAAACTGGAGCACGAGATAGAAGCACAAAATAAGCTTCTCAGACAGTCCCAGCTTCATCCACATAAATGGCTACGCTCCGAGATGCGCTCAACAGCCTGTCCAGTATCACCTGAAAGGCTGCATAGTTATTTTCGACAGATGTTTGCCAGCTCATCGACGATTCCCAGTTGCATCCCGATATACGTCTCCGTTTGGGGCCAAAGGACAACCAAAGCTCGACAGGAGCTGGTTCGCCCTATCGGAATCTCGGAGGTTGTGAATGTAATAATGAAAGCGCCGTCAGGAAAGGCTGCGGGTCCAGACCTCGTTCGGAATGAACATCTGCAGCAGGCCATTATTCTGGCTCCTTGTCTAGCTTCTCTCTTCAACGAAATCACGAAGACATCGCACTTACCTGAAGAATGGAAAGTCAGCCTTCTAAGTGTGTTACCGAAGGGAAAAGGGGATCCCTTGACACCTTCGTCGTACCGTGGCATAGCAAAGAAAAGCGTAATTTACAAAGTACTGTCAGCACTGGTAGCACGTCGACTAGAAGATTTTTTGGAAAGTACCGAGTGCTTGCCAGAGCAGCAGCACGGCTTTAGGCGAGGGAGGTCGACGATGACGGCTTGCTCTGTTCTTCTCAATAGTATTCAAATGACTCTCCGGGTTAAACGTAACTTTCTTTTTGCTGTTTTCGTAGACTTTAAGGCGGCTTTTGATACGGCGTCACGAACAATAATCCTAGAGAAATTAGCGCTATGTGGTGTCCCAGCGGTAATACTAAAGCTATTACAAGCTATGCTGCAAGAGGGGTATGTAATCATCGACGACGGGGTAACTGAGCACACCCCAATTACTCAGACTACAGGAGTTGCACAAGGCGATAATCTTAGCCCGTTACTATTCTCAATATTGGTGAGCGATCTGCCGGACAAAATCCAGCGTCGACACCCGCAAGTTAGTACACTCATGTATGCTGATGACCTCGTCCTCTACTCCCGGAGTCGATTTCATCTGCAGCAATCGCTTGCCTCACTGCAAAAGTTTGTTGATTTAAATGCTCTGGTGATAAACGTAGCAAAAACTAAAGCAATGAAGTTCCGCCGCGGAGGTAGGCTCGCAGAAAAAGACGAATTACGCTTGAGCTCAGCACCAATAGATTTTGTTCAACATTTTTCTTATCTTGGAGTAATCTTTTCAACGCAGGGCTTACATTTTACTAAACATATCGAGGTAAGAGCTCGTAAGGGCATTTTATCGTTTCATAATATCCCAGAGCCTCATCGGCTGTCGCTAGATGTCGCTCTCAAACTTTTTAATTTAAAAATTGCGCCGACCGCTGCTTACGGGATACAGGTCATATGGCCCCACCTATCAAAAGCAAATCTGGAAGTACTTGACAAAATTAAAGCCAGTTTTCTAAAAAGAGTGCTAGTAGTCCACCGCACTAGCCGCAATCGGCTTGTGTATCTGTTGGCCTCGACACCACTCTTTGTGGAGGAGCTCAGAGCAACTTATGCTTTACCGAGAACGGAGGCCTTTGAGAATCATCTTGCCGAATGGGAGTATAAATTTGCGGATGTTGATTGGCGTTTTTATGAGACTAGAGCGATGACTACAAGTTACTGGAAGAGCCCATGTTGTAGAAACAGATACTTCGTTACTGGGTTTGCAATGCATGGATTTCATATGAAGATATGTATACGAAATGGGTGGCATGAAATATCAACCGAGTGTGAATGCAACCTATGCGGCAAATTATGTGATCTGTATCATCTCCAACAGTGTACAAAAGCAATATCGTTGATGAAAGTTATTTAGGAGCGCTGTAGCACATATGTGCATAAACCAAATATTGGTTAATAAACAATACATTCAATCAAAGGTATGGTGAGAGCAGAGAAGATGAAGGACGCCGACGAACGGCAACAAACCGATTTGCTCCCTAACGAGTCAAGAGATTTTTTTCTGTCAGTGCACGCCGGATATGCTAAGTACGCACGGTACAATAAAGGTCATAGATGATCTTATTAAGTAATGCGAAACAGCAGATGATCTAAAGTATCTTCTGATAAAGGAGTGGCCCTGCGGTGTGTTTAGCAACGTGTCTCAGCTCAAAATAAGCATATTGAAGGATAGTTCTCTTCGAGTCCTCATAGCATGAAGTGAGGACCCGGCTGACTCTGTTGTCTAGAAAAATGTGGCCTCGCAGTTCAAGGAATAGCAGGGGAAGCTGGCAAGCAAGTTAGTACCGTGCTGTCGAGCCTTATTAAGGAGACGCAGAACTATTGCACGAGCCCCAGTGGCGATTCGGTTCCCAAAAGACTCGGGGCAATGGGAAGACCTCGAGCTTATAGAGAAGGTAGTTGAACGAGCCAACGAGCTATTGGGGAATACAGAGGAGCTACGCGTAGCAGGGCCAATCCCGTGTTACATGGCTAGTCAAGGCGAGGTAAGGGGCGTTAAGCATATTGAATGTGTGGCCCGGAAACACAACGTCTACGTAGCAGTGACATCTGGGAGAAACAGAAAAAGGGAACCTGCTAAGCGAGAAAGAGGGTGCCAGAAAAGCACTGAGTGGCACGTCCATACTTGTCCATAAGGAGGACGGTATCTTCTATGCAGACACCTTAAAACGATTGTGTAACAACATTGATTGAATTGACATTGACCCGCACAATACAACGTGAAGGTCACTAGAGTGCAAAGGCTTGCCAGCGGGGACATGCGGCTAAAGGTCGCAGAAACAACAGAGGGTGCATCGGCACATTTCCTTGATGCGCTAAAATCAAAAGAAGACGCCAATGTATCGACTGACCACTCTGCACTGAAAAAAATATGGTAAGGAATCTGCTCGAAGGTACAAAACGAGAAGATGTCGACCAAGCAATTAGACATGCTGCCAGCGTTGCTGGCCTCTCGTTTGTAGAAGAACCACAAAAAGGAGCCAACGGCCGGTGGTCGGCTCTGGCCCGAATGAACTCATCCAACTTCGCAAAGCTGATGAAGTTTGGTCGTCTTGTCCAATCTCAGAGTGGGTCAGCGTGCCGACATGCCAGAAATGCCAGAGAGTTGGGCACCAGGCTCAATCTTGTACATTTGAAGAAGTCACGGTCAAACGATGTCATAAGTGCGGCACCCTGGGTCACGTCGCAAAAGATTGCGAAGGGTCCCTCTCATGTTATAACTGCGGGGTACCCGGCCAACTCTGCAGCCTGCCCGGGATACAGGATGAAGATCGCCGAGGCCAGGCGCCATTTGGACCATGCAGGCCCTCGACGGAAAATGCAAAACTGTCCTTCAACAATACCCGAGGAAATCCGTCCTCTACTACAAGCGGAGTCGCCACCTATCCTTGAGCCCACGGAAGGCGAGGCGCTGAGCGGGCAAAGCCCTCCTGCGGATGCGCCTACTGTCGACGCAGACGGCTTTAGGCCGGTTATTTCACGAAAGAACCGCAAAAGAGGACAGCAATCCCCGACTGATGATCAACGGTTAGCCAAGACTCTGCACTCAAATTATGCGACTTAAGGCTATTCAACTAAACTGTAACAGGAGCCGCGGAACTAATCTAATACTTGACGAAATGGTGTCTAGGAGGAGCACTGCACTCACTCTCCTTAGCGAGCTTAATGTCAAACTGGCAAGAAGAACTAGACGACCTGGGTGGTGGATTCTCAGACCAGTACCTGCATTGTGCATAATCTGCCATCATGTCTCCAAATTACGAGTTGTGGAAGAGGATCAACCTTTACATGGATAAACGTGGACGGCGTCGGTCGTTTCTACTCACGTTACAGCAGTCCCAACGGTACGCGAGGAGATGACAATGTCAGCGAAGGATTGCCCCTATACCACTAGTAGTCTTTACTGGAGACTTTAAAGCAGCCTCGACAACATGGGGGGCAACCAACACTAATAGAAGAGGCAGAGTTGTTCTTGAGCGGTTAGCAATGCACGACCTCGTTGTTTTTAATAAAGGAAACGACTTTACTTTTCACCGCGGGGAAACTGAGTCGCACATCGATTTGACGATCTGTAAGAGAAGCCGCGTTTTTAAGATTTTAAAGGAGCTGCAAAAGAGGCTGGCAAAAATACTTAAAGTAAAGGGTGAACCCGAAACCGCTTAAGATCTTCAGATCGTTCTGGAAGAAGCGTGCAAGACGCCAAGCAAGAGGCAAACGCATCCAAAACGACTACGTCCAGTTTCGCCGAAATATTGTTGGAACGGAGAGATCGCGGAAGCCCGCAGACGCTGCATCTACGTTAGGCGAAGCTCTACTAGGGCAAGGCGCAGTAGCATGGATGAGACAAGCATTGCGCAATTGCAAAACGAATTTAGAAGTCTTAGGGCCACTCTACGCAAGACTATAGATAAACGCAAGGAACGATGCCATAAGGAATTCTTGTCGGAAATAAAAAACGACTCGTCGGGACGACCGTACAAGCTGATCCGTGGCAAAACAGAAACAAGAAAGAGCGCTTACCTTTACCCGGACAAACGCCGACGGGTAAAATAAACGCTTTTCCCCCCTACATCCATCCCCCGACATCCATCCCTCAACAAAACGCCTTTCGAAGCGGGTGCGGACGAGAGATCAGCCCAAGAGGCGACTCTAGAGGAGGTCCGTGCAGCGGGAGAGAGACTGAAGGCCGGAAAAGCACCAGGACCTGAGGGTATACCAGCCTCCGCCGTAAAAGTTATTTTTAAAGAATTTCCTGAAGTAGTTTCCCACGTTGCCACACTAATACTCAGACCCGGACGCTTGCCTCTGATTTGGAAGAAAATTGACCTTGTGCTTATTCCCAAAATGAACGGCACCTACCGACCAATCTGCCTAGTCAGTACACTGGCTATTGAGGCGATTATAGAAACCCGTTTGCAATTATTCGCAGAAGAACGCGGCCTCCTTTCACCGAATCAATTCGGATTTCGCAAAGGCAGCTCGTGACTGACCGCAACACAGCGTGTCGTTGCTAAGGCGGGAGATCTACGACAATCCCCGGCAACGTTCAGGAATCCTCTCATTGTATTGCTGGATGTTAAAAATGCTTTCAAGAGCTTACCCTGGAGGGTGATACTGGAGACTCTTAAGAGAAAGAGAGTTCCGAACTACCTTTATCGAATTGTCTCGGACTACCTGAACGAACGGCGGGTAGACAATAAGGGATCCGAATTTGAAATGACAGCTAGAGTTACCCAGAGTTCCATCTTGGGTCCTCTTTTATGGAACTTGGCGTACGATGATGTCCAACGCTTAAATAACCTACCAGAAGGGACAGAGCTACTTGCGTATGCGGACAACCTCGCAGTTGTAGTACAGGGCGGCAACCCCCAGCAACTGGAACTTAGAGCCAATGACGCCCAGACTTGAGATTTCCGTCTGGATGAGGGGAGCGGGTTCGACGCTGGTCCCTACCAAAAGCGAGGGAGTCATCGTCCTTGGCCCAAGAGGGTGTACTCTCCCCAAGCAAATCTTGAACGACCAGGATATTCTGGGTGGTTTAATTTACCTGTTTTCTGGGAATGTAACTAGACAGAGGCCTGCGAGGAACACCTCATCTCCGCTTGGCTGCAGAGAAAGCCACTAAAGTTTCGCACGACATCGCCCGGCTGACGCCGAATACATTCGGTCCGCGAGAATTAACGCGACGCCTTCTTATGTCGGTTGCCGAATCGAATATGTTATTCGCGGCCCCGGTGTGGCCATTAACCGCACTGACTCTAACCCGCAACAGGACGCTGATGCGCAAGACCCAACGCATCGCGGCTTTACGGATTACGATGGCTTACAAGACGGTCAGCTTGGCGGCTGTTCTTGTACTGGCTAATACGACCCCTTGGGACCTAAAGGCCGACGAACGTCGTCGCTTGTGGGCGGAACCGACAAGCAATAAGGAAGATGAAAGAGAAAAACTTTAATTTCTTGCCAAAATAAATGGGACGCCATACAGGACGGGGCACATGGGGCCCGTGTAAAGGCTTGATTCCGGACATTAAGGCGTGAATCAACCGGCCCGGCCGCGAGTTGACACACCACGTGAGTCAAGTGCTCACAGGACATGGCAACTTCGAGAGATACCTCCTTTGAATAGGAAAAGCAGATACGCCACTCTGCAAGCACTGTGAAAGAATAACGGAGGACACGCCGGAACACACAATATTGCTGTGCCCGGCGTGGGCTCTATTACGCAGGGATTTAACCACGGCAAGTGACGGCAGTCTTAAGAAGCTGACACACCTTAATGAACTCACGTGATGACTGGAATCTTATAGCTCGTATCAAACGTAGTATGCATGCCAAAGAAGAGAAAAATTGTTTTTACTTGACAAGGCCCCGTGAGGCATTCCAGGGCACCTAAGATAAGGACGCTACTATTCACCCCCCCCCTCAACTGTTTGAAGTATTGCTTGCGCTGTTTCTAATTAAGTGTGGGGATGGGGACATGACTGGTTTCTAGTGGGTTGGAGCCCCACACAACCGGCTCACATTTGCAGCTGAGCTTTCCTGCCGTGATGTCCGTGTGTGCGAACCGCATTTTCCAGTTAGTCCCTCAAAAAAAGTGCCTACATTTGGCTATAGTTTATTACAGGCGTCAATAAATTATAATTTTCTTTATATATAATGATTACAGTTTTTACATGAGGCTCTATAATAGTTTGGTTGTACCTAAGTTTATCTATTACTGAGAGGTTTGGCGGCCTTATTAAGACAAACACATTGAAGCAATGGAAAGTATACAGAGGAGATTCCTTCGTCGTGTCTCATTAGTGTGTAACATTGCCCGAAATTCTATTGTGATAAGCCCCATTCGGGAACTGCTGTCTAGAGCGGATTATCGCATGTACAATCGTATTATAAACTCATCAGATACATCAGACTATTTTAAGCAGTCGGTTAAACAATCTTAGAAGCGGTAACACCATCTCGCCAAAACAAATTGCCTAGACAGATCGCGTAAATAACGTAATGTTTTCGTGACGGATGGCGAGGGCACTGAGAAATTTAAACGCTAACAGCGCAAATGTGGGCACACAAGTAAATTGATTGTTCTATGAATCTGGATAACGGTTTGTAAAATGTAAATAGTGTTCCCCTTTGACAAAATAAAGGTGCATTTGACCTGAATTAAATTAAATAGAAACCATAGCAGAGTACACAAATATAGGGTGGCTTTTTATATCCAGGGCGGAATTATTTATATATATATATATATATATGCCAGAGACGTTATACGTTGCTGCGGCCAACCATTGGAGTTTCTTAACTCTTTCCAGTGTCTTGGCCTTCGGGTTCATTATACGGGAACGACGTTCACAGCGCATGTAAACGAAACAGTACGGAAGGCACTTGTCTCTCTTTACGGGGAAGTAGGCAATGTCCGAAGACTGTCCGTTCTCTCAGCAGTGAGGCTCTTCATGCTTAAGATTGTTCCGGGGCTGATGTACGGTCTTGACAGGGTGTGGAACCACCTCACGCTGGCGAATTTTAACCAGCTCGAAAGGTATTTTTCATTATATATGAAGCGAGTGCTCTGCTTGCCTATCCGAGCGAGGAGCCGCTTTGTGTATCTCATGTCAGGCTGTCCACCTGGCTGCTGAAACAATCCGACTAAGGCTGAAGATGCCGCGTACAGTACCTTACGAATGTTTTATTTCGGAGTGGGAAGCTAAAGTCGAACAGGCCAGACGGGAGGTCGGTGGTTTGGACGTTTTCAATGCCTTGCACCTTTGGTCTAGTCCTGCATGTGACAATCGCCACGTATACACCAGGTACATAGTGCATGGTTATCACTACCCGGTATGTTCAAACGCAACCTTTCACGAGGAGTACGAGTTGTGCACCTGCCGGTTCTGCCTGCAGAGGTGTGCCAAGTACCATGCAGTGGAATGCACAGCGCTGGACCGAAAATCGCTGCACTATTTCTCTCGTCGGAAGCGTGAAGAAGATAGAGCTTCATGAGGAAACATTTTTGAAATGTATATTATATTCAATTTGAGTGAAATAAACATAATTGTAAAAAAAAAAATATATATATATATATATAGCAAAGTAACACGACATGTCTTAAATTACTGAATGAAATCGCCGACGAACGTGGTGTCTGCTAGTGTCGGGCAGTTCAAGCCGGTCGCCTACATAGGTCTGGCGCGGCTATATTACGCCCATCCCATGCGAGGCAACCTCTTCTGAAATTGTTCCAGTAATGCGCTGCATAGTTATCGCGGTCTCTGCAGATGTCCCCCCCGCTGCTGGCATTTCTGTGCTCCAGAGCTCCGTTGGTAATATGTGTGTGGTTCTGTGAAACAGATACTACTTATTTACGAGACGTTGTCATCAGGCTGGCACGGAAGCTGCTGACGCACTAGAGGATCGCACGCATCCGAATACCTATTAATTACTTACTAATATTCTTAATATGGATATATATAACGGGTATTTATCTATAAGTGAAGACGGTAGATTGTGCTCGTAAAATCAGTCGAGTGACAGTTGCTCGACGGCGTTGACGTTATTCAAGCGAGCGTGGTCATCTGCTATTCGTGAGTGATTGAATCATTCGAATTCTCTACACCTGTCTATCGCGCAAACTGTCTACAGTTGCACAATTGCCTGCAACTGGCGGCAATTTACTTGACGCCAGTTACAGTGGCTGCCAGTCATGCTTGGAGTGTCGTCTCTCAGTGATAAGGTCTGTCCGACACGTGTTTGCGAAACACAGCGATCCATCCCGCTAGGTTGCGCCTAAATCCGTCCTAGGTTGACGTCCCAGCTAGACGATTGCTGCCACACGTGACAGATCTATAAGCAGTTGCATGTCTAGGCAGTCGCATGTCTAGGCTGGCTGCAACACATCATATGTCTGTCTACGTAGGCAAGCAACGGAGTTGCCAGCAGAAAAGCGTGCTGCACAGCCGTTCGTGGCATGAACCCGGCGACGCGACAGTCTAGTCGGGTCTAGTGTAGTGATATAGTTGGTAGTGGTGAGCTAACTGCAGTCCTGTGTCACGGCTTGTCATGAGCAACATCAACAACGATGGCTGTGACAGGACGACACACGATTGAGCGTGACACCGTAGTATCAAAGCAAAACACATCGACAATGACTGACTGCCATCTTAAACGGCCGAATCAGCTGTGCCTGTTTTTGGGCTGGGTTCGGGCCCTGTTTACTCACATTACCAGCGTAATATGACGTGCCGCTTGCACACCCGTATCAACAACGCGCATCTCCACAGTCTTGCTCTGGGTTGAGTTGTGCGTAAGTCTGCTGGGAGGCCGCCATTCAACGTCGGGCGTCTGCGAACGTGCCGTAGGTTGGCCGTGGCCAACCACCTATCCTACTGAAGGCTGACAGCAAAATGCACCTCATAGGTTGCATCACTCACTGCTTTTGTAGCAGGTTGACCGTTAGCATGACGGTTTTTACAGAATTACAGACAGTTGCACGGTTTGCCACGCCTGTGCTGGGTTTACAACTGAGAGAAAGTGGGAAGCAATGGATCCGTACATTGTATTGATGACAGTCAATGACTACTATAACTGATGCCAGCGGTAGCTTCAGACAAAATTTGTTGTTAAGTGTTTATCGAGTATACAGTTTGCATGGATGCCGTTTTGTTTTTCACGCGTGAAATAATACGGTAACAAGATTGTCTCTAGAGGTCACCTGGAGGCAATTCTTGTAGACACTGACCCGTTGACATGAAAAGCCGCTCCAAGTTGTTGTTGCTAGATCATGAGTACACAAACCTATTATTTCACTGTGCTTCTGTCCGAATCTTTTCACAGTGCGGATTCTATTATTCTGCTGATTTTTACGCCGGTGGCTACCACGTAGAGGTCACGCATGCTCGTAACAATTTTTGGACGGGCAATCTGCTAGTGCAAAAAGCATCAGCCAAACACGCCCGAATGGTCTGACGGGGCTAAAAGTCATCAAAGTTATTAATACAGTCAAATACCAGCTCTACAGTACATTCGTGCGAAAAGTAGCGATAAACGTAAATATGAAATCGATAAATTTAGCAACAGAAACACGAGTCAACAAAACGACAATGCAGACAGAGTGCATTTGCATTCTTCTGCAGGCAACCGGACCCGGCATCAATCAACACTCAAAGGGAAACACGAAGTTTTTGAAAATAAAACCGCGAATGCGCTAAAACGGGGCATGGCGTAGCTGCAGCGCATTTCCTTCGCAGCAGTCAATAATACGAGGTGGCAACTGCATATTGGAGGGATTTAACTTGGTGCATAACCCGGTCACTGAACCGCAGGGTTCACCGACAGTCCACCCCACTTTTTTTGAACTTGCAATAAGACAAACGTGCATATGCTTACAAACACGTTTGGTACGTTTTTAGATAGCTAGTACTACCGCCGATAGCTTTGCACGCGAATAGATCAGTGGATTTACTGAGGTTTGAACGAAGATGACCAGTTGGCAAGGTCTGTGTTTTTGCTGATTCTGTCCAGCGCATTTCTGGAATCGTCAAACAATATTTACATATTGGCAACAACTACGCACACGTGGTAGTCGTGATAAAAAATAGAGTTCAGCTCGCTGAACTGCCTAGAATTTGTCGTAAACTCAATCAGATGCAAACGACGCAACCTATCTTCGAGACAAGAACCATAGAAGCGATCAGCAATCCTGCTCGATATGAGGGGATGATCTGCAGGTGTGTAATATTTATAACATGTAAAACGGGTGTGGAAAATAGTGGAACAAAACGCCAACATAAAACGTGGCGATGCACGGACAGGCATTATACATGCAGACGATACGACGAAGACGGGAAATATGGGGATAGCTAAACTAAGAAAACCCATGCCTAGGGTCGGTGGGGTGGTTGAGGTGAAAAGAAGGCTCCTGGCCTCGGTGGCCGAACCAACGGCGCTATACGCTATACTGGGGGGACATGGCAATGCGGACGGCGAAAAATAGGGGGGCACTAAGGTCGATTCAAAGCACGCTGGCAATCAGGGTGAGCCGAGCGTATCGAACAGTCTCGACCGAAGCTCTCCTGGTCCTAGCTAAGATGCTGCATGGGACCTCCTAGTGGCTGAACGAAGTAAAATGTATCTAGACGGAGGTCTGGATCTCACCAGGGCCAGGAGTGCCACCATATCGGCCTGGCACGAAGAATGGGCGAAGGTGAGACCCGGTGTGACCACAGGGAGCTGGACCAAGAGTCTGATACCGGGCCTCAGGGTATGGTATGACCGCCGACACGGGGAGCTTTCCTACTGGACGACTCAGGTTCTTACCGGACACGGCCAGTTCCAGCACGGGACGCAGCACCAACCGCTGTGAGAGGCCGACTCATCAAGGAGGTGGTCGCCCATATGATGACTTCCGAGGAGGCATGGAGGGAGGCGACGAACTTGTTCGACGCCGTTTTGACACTCAAGACAGCCAAGGAAACGGCTAGACGGGAGAGGTTTGAGCGGGTCTCTCGGGAGAGTGGTCGAGACGAGGAGCCGAGGGGGGAGGGGGTCGGGAGCAACCAGGCCCTCATGGTCTCGACGCACCCTCACAGGACGGATTACAAAATGGCATCCAACTATACAACCGCAGGTAGACATACGGGATGATAGTCAGGGATAGAGCTGATTGAAGAAGAACGGCAGAGACGCCTCTCCCACGGCTTCGAAGTAATGCCAAAGTAATATCGAGCCTGGGCGTGGGGAGGAATCCGGGTTTAGTGGGTTTCACACTAGTCACGCAGGCTGCTAGTGGCCCCATGTGCATCATGCATTTCCTAAACCTCCCAGAAAGAAAAACAACTAAGAAAACCGAGAGATGTAGCTAATTCATCAGTTTGGCGGCTCGATTTTCGCCGCGGAGAAGGTTCGCTATGAATATTTACTGTTGTATCGCGCTATTAAGGCAGACTCTGGCGTGATGGCTGGACCGTTGATTTGTGGTATTTTACGGATCGAGTGCTGGATTATACAGCAGAGTATAACACATGGGCTGCGTAGACACAATTTCAAGCCAAACTCGCTGAGCTAAAAGCTAAACTCGTTGATGTTTAAACAAAACGTTCGAGCCGATCACTATCACACAAGGCTGTTTCAACTTTGAACGGCCTTATGGCAGATCAGAAATCTTTCGTTGTGACAGAAAATTATAGGCACAAAGGGTAAACTACAAGCATAAAATTATAACTAGTTTCAGTAGCTGGGCAATTTCCTCCAAAACAAAATTAACTGCGACAATTTCCTCGAAAACAAAGTTCCCCGAAGAAATGCATACTCCAAAAAGTAGTACTCTATCAACAATGATTTGAAACTTGCCGATTCATCCTTTGGAGTAACCAAGTTGTCGTCGGCGCTTGGTTTGCTTTGAGTCGACGGTATTTCATCAACTTGAGCTTCTAGTTTATCGGTTTCAATATCCGCGCAGGCGCAATCCATTTCTGCCAATCGAAGTTGCACACGTTTCGTAACACTACGATGATTTTTTACACAAAACAAATACACGGAAATGCGAGTTTCTTAAATTTTGTTCAAGGACTGTGACCCACTTCACTACATTATTTCGTTATCACTATGCAAGAGCTAGTCGAAATTGATAGATATCTATAAATGTATGGACTACACAACGTGTTCGATGTATACACTGCAGTGCTAGGTCGGATAAAAATAGGCAAACCGTAAAGTAGTATGGGTGCATGCTACGCTGCTGCGACTCTACCTTGTTGGTGTGGCATTATTAACGGCTAACGCAGGAGATGTAGCGAGCCAGTCGCCCTTGTAGCTTCGCCGGACGACTAGATTTGAAGCGTTCGTTTAGATTTCAGCAGTTGGAGGACAGTTACTAGATAGCAACAACGTCAGTTACGTGTTGAAATCGTTTTGTTGGGTAACAATAACAGAACAGTAGCCTCTAGGTATTATGTTCGTCGTCTTGGTCAGTCAAATACGCCAAATGCGGGCCAGAGGTATTGGTTGTGCAAAGGGCCAGTGAGGCTTCAGCTGGGAATAGTAGCGCGCGAATTCACCAAGTGTCGTAGCTAGTCACAGCTTGGCGTCGGATAGATCGCAGATATATCCGACGCCAAGCTGTGACTACAAAACGCTGCAAACCGTGACTGCAAAACGCGTTTAATACAGCAAGTTGGCAAGTAATAAGGGACACCCTTGAACAGAGAGGCACATCCCCCCACATGCGACGGATTATTTCCTCGTATCCTGACGCGCGTTCACTTTCGGCCAACGGTGAGGTCTACCCTGTCACGGCGGGCGTCCCGCAGGGCTCAGTGCTCGGGCCGATCCTCTGGAATATAGCATACGACGGAGTCCTGCGGTTAAACGACCTGCCTGACGGGGTGGGCATAATCGCCTACGCCGACGATCTGGCGCTGGTGGTCACCGCGAAAACGGAGGCGGTGCTCGAGGCGCGAGCGAACACAGCTCTTTTCAGAATAGAGAAGTGGATGGTCGACAATTACCTGGAGCTGGCCCCCCAGAAGACCGAGGTTATCTACCTAACCGGCCGCCGTCGTACTAGGCAAGCATCGTTAGAACTTGCAGGACACCGCCTGACTATCAAACGGGAGGCAAAGTACTTAAGCGTAACGCTGGACACAGGTCTCACCGGCCTGCCACACATCCAGAGCATCATCCAGAAGGTCGCGAAGGTCTCCACCAACCTTGCACGCATCCTTCCTCGCGAGGCGGGCGCAACGCACGCCAAGCGGCTGCTCCTAGCGGCCGTGGCAGAGGCCATCGCTCTGTATGCCGCGCCCATATGGGCTGGTATGGCGCTGCGGACCGCAAAGGCACGGCGCATGATACGAAGCTCCCAAAGAGCGATGGCCATCAGGGTCACGCGGGCCTACCGGACTGTCTCGACGGACGTCCTGTTGGCGCTCGCCTGCCAGATCCCTTGGGACATACTTGCTGAAGAAAGAAGCAAGCGCAAGAAGGACGGCGACACTTCATGGACCCAAGCACGGGAGCACTCCGTGGTCACATGGGCGGGCACGTGGTCCAACCCACCAGCTGGGGATACCAGAGGGGCCTGTACAAGAAGCCTAATCACAGACCTCATAACCTGGTATAAGCTCAAGGGAGCACTTACATATCACTCCGTGCAAGTGCTCACAGGGCATGGACAATTCCAGTCGTACCTTTTCCGGATAGGCAAGGCGAATACAGATATCTGCGTTCTCTGCACCACAGGCGCACCCGACGACGCGGCGCACACCGTAGAGGACTGCGAGGCCCTTGCGGCCTACCGCACGGGCTCCTCCTATGTCCACAAAGTAGCCCGACCACGACCATCGTGGCAAACATGCTCAAGTCGACAACGAACTGGCACGCCGGGACCCAATACTTAGACGGGCTTATGCGCGAAAAATGTCGCCAGGAAGATCGCCGCAGATCGCGATTCAACACTAGGCCTCTAGTGTTCACTCCCGAGCAGGACCCACTCTCTGCTCGGGACATACTCGTAGACTAAGGAGAGGGTCGCAGCACGGGACTCCCCTCTTCTGGTCTCGATGTAATGGTTCACAATTCCGAACCAGAAGAGGGTGGGAGAGGTGGTTTTTAGTGGGCAGAACGAGCGGATTGGATCGAGTATTATACTCTTCCCCGGCGTTTAGTCCCACACTACCCTTCATTAACATCGGAGGGTGTGCGTAAAGCATTTTCCACCTCTACAAAAAAAAAATCGCAGATCTGAGTTTGTGGAGCTGTGGAAACTCGTGCCGTCGAGCAAAATACGAAGCGCAGTAAGTGGAAGAATAGCGTGGCAGCGAATTAAAGTTGGAGTTTAGCAATCACGCTCGTATATCGTTCACTACAATCCTACAAACCCTCGACGTGGAGCAGTACGCTGACCTTCTTGTAGAGATCCTCCAATCCTTGGTTCGCCGGTTCAGGACCAGAAAGCATCGTCCGTGGTTCAATCGCGATTGTCATACTGCCCGCGCAATCCAAGATGCTTGCCACTTTTTGGCGGAACTGCAATTTGCGGTCGGATCTCTAACTGCTTCTTCAGGACGGTCTGACGGAAGACACACCCAGCAGAAGAAAAAGTGTCTTGAGCAAAAAGGGGCTGCACTCTTATTAGACGCAGAGCGAGCGCTCTACAAATGGCTTATTCGCGGTGGACATACATCATACCCAGTAGGCTTCGTCGCACTCGTGGGGCATTTCCCTGAAATATTCGCATCAAGTGACCTAATCATACGCGTAATACCATTATTTTCTGCTGTCTGGGCAGGTTACGACGCTGATGAATGTGCTGTTCCTCTATAGACAAAGGCAATCATTGTACACGGTTTTCGTCGTTTTCGAAGCTGCTTTTGGCATAGCTCCCCCGATCGTATGTTTGATATGCTGGCATAGGTTGGCATCCCTTCGAAAATGCTCAACCTCGTGCGAACAATCTTACAGGAGAACCGTGGGAACATCGACGATGGTGCCAGAGTTCTGGCAATTCCGTGACACCATCGTCGGCGCTACTGTACGCAGACGACTTAGCTATCTATGGGAGGACTCGTTTTTAAAATCAGCAGGCGTCAGACAACACAGCTGTTGATGGCCTTGAGCTAACAATTTACCTTGCCACAACGGAAGCGCTATTGCGGAAGTTCCGAAGAGGAGTCAGAATTGAACGGGGGCATACTTTTCACATTGGAAGCTACCCTCTCGCCTACGTCAAAACTTCCCCTACTTGGAACCAGCAATGCCTTACAACGGGGCAGGGTTCTCAAGGCACGTTCTAGGAACGATGCAGGAAGGCTCTGATAGCGGCAAGTTCTATCAAAAGCCCATAGCGTCTATTCCTCGCGACAGCCATCCGCCTTTTTGACTTGAAAATGGCACCTATCGATACTTACGGAACGGACGTAATATGGGTGCACCTGATGGTGAGAAACCTGGATGGTCTCTTATTTTAAGGGTTACAACCTGTTATCACGAAAAATTATAATCAGCTCTCTAATTTATGCAAAAATGTTGTTGTCTGCTAGCTCATGCACGGATTCCAGAAGGTACTTCTGTTCTCTGCGCTCTCGAACACAACGGCGGGATTTTTGTCGTTTAGTGAAACTACAATCTATTACGTCGCCTTTGCCGTAGGCTACAATGAAGTTGCAAACGGCAATAGAATTGTCCATAAAGATGACAGCGTTCAGAACTACTTTTAGCCCATTTACTGGCTTAAGCCTTTAACGTGAGGCCTGCGTCATCCGTGTGGCTCACCGTGCCGTATGTCATATCAAAATTGTCCCTTTCGTCGCGGAGAGAATATCTTGTGCTCGCACATTTTTTTCCGACCATTCTCAGCTGGACCCGAAGGGAATCATATGCAATGCCACATGAATACCGGAACAGGTGCTGCAGTGTTAGCCCCATACGTAGTTCGTTCAGGAGAACGGGCACTCCACTTTCTCACTGACTTGTCGAACACACAGTCTCCCCCATATCCCCACCAACCGGCGGTGATTTTTTTTAGTTCTAGATCATACTCCGCCGCCTATGGGCTTGATATCGCCGTGTAGCATATCTTTAACGCGCCGAGGGCTGGGCATGTTAGGACATCTAGCGTTTCCCCAACAGTCCTTGCGGCATCATGAACGCTTCCTTTCGGCGGTACATGGTCTATAATCTACTCTCAATGAGCATCGCTCAAAGAAAATTCGATCAACAACGAGGGATCGAACCGGTGACACTCCGGTAGATGAAAAACCAAGACTAGCGCACTAGTCCCTCTAGACCACGTCACCACACCCGTGCCATCCGTGTGACCCGTGTCAAACTCTCAAAAATGGTGTTGGGCTTCAATCAATTAATCGATTAAAACGATTCCCTTTCGTTGTTCTTTATTATGTGCACTGTTTATATATATATATATATATATATATATATAGAGAGAGAGAGAGAGAGAGAGAGAAGGGGGGGGAGATATTCTTTTTGTTTGAATTTTTCTATTTCAAATTTGAGATTTATTCACGCTTTATGCGCTACGGATCTGGTGTCACCCATATAAAAGTTCCCAACCAATAGAATACTTAGATATCTAGTGAAATTAATCCGGTAGTACGGTGGCGACAGTGATATAAACTGTTGTTGTTGTTGTAGAAGCGCAGCTGGTCTCCGACAGAGTCCCTGCAGTATACGCCATCGCGACGACGACAACAACAGCACCAGTCGCACTTTGTTCAGCGATGTGCGAAGTGTGACTACGGGCTTGTGTTCTTAATGCGTTCGTTTTCTTATCGCCTGTACTGTGCTGCTGCTGCTGCTGCCAGCTGACGCTCGCTCGGCACACGGTTTCTGCAGCTTGGATGTTTGGTAGTTGGTTGCGCGCGTCCGCACGCTTATCTTCTGCGGTCCCGCCGAATTCATATGGCCCTCTCTGGCCATCACTGAGACAGCCAGTGAGCGCATCAAAGACGGCACAAACAGCGCCAGACAAATCGCCACGGAGTGAAGTCACAACGAACGACGATGCCGACATATACCTGTACTGATTAGCTAGCAGCTCGCGCAGCGGGCAATTTCCAGAAACTGTCGTTCCTCTCCGTCTTCGGGTTGATAGATTCATGGCGCTGCCGCCATCGGCCATGGCCATCACTCGGCTACGCTGGCAAAGTAGCCCCTATGGGTTTCTTGCAGGCATGCCCTCGATGCTCGGAGCCATTGCCAAGGCGTCCAAAGTTGACAGCGTCTAATGTCGGACGACTGTGGCGAGGATCTGATGATGCTGAGTGATCTGAGTGATGCACGTGCCTAATGGCTAAGAATACCATGGCACGCCAGATGATGCCGCCCAGTGCAGCTGAAGCCCGATAGGTAGGACATGAATTACCAATTGGTAAACGCCACAGTTAGGGCGTGGGAAAACAACTCCCGGACGTCGAGTGGTGATCGGTCGTGCCAGTAGTGATGAAGACGTGCCTTCGTGAACCGGGCACGCAAGCCGAGGAACGCTGTCCCCTACTGTCAGTCGAGAGCAGCTCAGGAGAAGGCGCGTTCGTGAAGTGCGCGCGATGATAGGTATTCAATCGAAGACCTGTCGCAGCACACCTCGACCATGAAGCGTGACCGCCGTCGCAGTCTTGTGCCGCTCGGAAATCGCTTGGTGGCCGCGAACTCAGTCGTCGAACCAGTACTGTCAAGCACAACAGCACAGATCATGCGGAGGATGAAGAGCAGGATGATAATGAGGAGGAGAACAGTCCGACGGGGAGGATTGTCGACGGGTCGGCAATTAGGGCCAGTGGAATGTTTTTGTCGTCGTCTTCGTCGTCAGCAGCAAGATCGTCACCGCACAAACAGCGCTCTCTAAGTGTACCTCTAGTCAAGTTCAAATTTTGCTTGGCTGACACCGACACGGAGCCAAGCATTACGAGCAAAAGTAGTACAACCACGACCAGCAGTAGCAATGGGGGCCGTGACGTTTAGTAGACTCCCCCCAAATTACCTCGATTGCAGCATCAGCAGCAGCTACAACAACAACAACAGCAACAACAACAACAATAACACCGTTGCGACCTCGTGCGACCTCATTGTTAACGTCGATGACGACGACCACGATCACGACAATGACCACGATCAGGACAACGACAACAAAGCGCAGCCAACCGTCAATCAGAGCGCAGCTTACCATACGCCACGGTCGGTTGGGTCGGACG
>QVRM01003108.1:25000-39848 GCA_003439945.1 Dermanyssus gallinae
AGCTTGAAAAGGCAGGCAGTTGCTACTCAACACAGAGCCGCGCGTAGTTAGTTATCTGTCTATCACGAGCGAGGCATCTTCGGAGATCCTCGAGTAGACGAGGAGTTTGGCCTGAGACGATGGCGGCTAGCCTTAGAGGGTGGTGTCAATCGCGGCCAGCGCGTGTTGAACTGGCCGTAACAAACACCGTGCCATGTCCAGTCTGGTCCGGTCCCCGGCTGCCACCGAGCAGAACCACCCCCCATTCAATTGCGACTGTGCGACAACAGCCTTTAACACTTAACTGCAAACTAGATGACCCGAAACGACCCTTGGCGTCGATGGCCAGAAATGTCGGTACTGTGTGAACCGGCTAAATAAACGACCGGAAGAAACTGTTTAGTCAGCTTCGGAAACAGCATCGATCGAAACTAGGAATCGCTAATTTCGAGTTTTATTAACTACTGATCTTACCCGGTTCCCACGGCGCTCAAGGGTTGTGCTAGCGTCATGTCAAAACTTTTTCGGGACTGACTTTAAGCCAATATTTAACGTCGATGGAATTGCTTTCGCATTGCTTCATAAGACGGACCACCCCATAAATGACAATGTGCGACAGCGAGGAGTCGAACCCATGCATTCATGTGTCTCGTTCGGTCGCAAGGCGCACACGAATGCACCACGCTCGACCACTGGGCTAACGTAATATCTGTCGTTCGCACCATTAGCACCTTTCGTAAAGGATGCTGACTTCCTTAATCTCAGTCGTAGTCTGTTTGAAACGTTTTTCATGCGTCTCACAACAGAACTCTTCCCGTACATAATTGGCTTTGATTTTCTAAAAGATAAAGTCGGGCGACTCATTTATATATATATATATATATATATATATATATGTGTAGTGTGTGTGGCCGATACCACAAGCATGTACACCTGTGTATCGGAATGAGGCGCATCTCGAGCGACTTCGATATGTAGATGTACGCTTATCTTTGTGTTTAATGGACGACGGGCAACAAATAGACAAAACCGTCATCAAAAACGGCGGAAAGCGAACGCTCTACCCACATCAGGTGACGATTTCAAAGATTCAGCCAACCACTCTAGCGTCCGAAGGCAAAGCCTGACGCGGCGAACCTGTCCAGACTGCTTTGCTTCTGCTCATCGTGCAACGCCATCAGCATCAGCGCTACAGAATTAAACAACAACAGCAACAGCAGCATTAACAACTTCAAATAAAAATACATATTATGTTCGAATAGGTTTCAGCATCATTCACGGCCAAACAAATAAAACGAACGGCCAGTTCGAGAGTTAATGAAAGCTTTTGAGAGATAACAATGTCGATAAAGAAAGCAAGACAGAAGATAAAGACGCAACGATGTATATCGGGAAAAACGGTTATATTATATAAAATATTTAAAAACAGACCCCCGCTGTTACGAAATAGCGATTGTGGTCAAGAGAAGTAAATTAGTTTAGATGAAACACATTTACTCTATTCTCCCGCTCTCTCTCTCTCATGGTAGTCCTATTCAGTTGTAACGCATGCACTTCTCCCGGTTTGCCTTTGTTATAAACAACTCGGAAACGTGTTCTTTCGATCGCAGTTTAGTTAACCCCACTTAAATGGAAAACAAAACAGATTTGAACTCGTCGTTGCCACGAACTCGCTGTGCTTTTTGGCGATAGTAGACGCGTTTACTTGCAAGACTGCATCTTTGTTTCGGAGCGCTGTCTATAAACCCACGTCTTATTACTAGGACTTAAGGTTCATTAGTTAAATTACCCAGCATCTTCCGTGCAATTAGAATTAATTTGCTTTTGCAGCCGCTACAAATTTTGCGATCAAGTTCTGCAAGCCCAAATCCTCAGCCAAAGTAGAACGTACCCATCGGATTTGGCACCTCGTCTGCAAGTTCATACACTGTGGTACGGCGATTTTGTATCAAAGGTGTGCCATTAGTTAATGACATTGCAGATATTTTGTTTGTTTGGCGGTAATTAAAAAATCATTGCTAGATTAAATAATACAATATTGTTCTTCACGTAATATAAGTATTTATAGAAAAATAAATAGAATATTTTTTAATCTAAGACGCCTTTCAGGACACACCTTGTATATGGCATTGTTGGGCGCTCCACAATAGTGCACATATCATTTAGCGTTAGGTATTAGTGCTATCTGTGCCAGGTTATTACCGTAGAGGTTTGTTTGTCTGCATGCTTATTTTTCATCGTTTTTTTCGTAAAGGCAGGTTCTTTCGTAAAACAGTTCAAGTTTTTGACGTCGCTATACTGCTTTACACGCATCAACATTTGGCAGCACGTGAGCTCGTATATATACATCTAATTTTCATCAGGTGTATACGCTTCATTATGGTCAATTGTTACCTCTTATAAGTATAAATGTTTGTAAATTAGACACTTTGTTTGTTTGAAGGGTTTTGCCAGTTTAAGTATTTAACGCACCACGATATTTTTAAACCTACGCCAGAAATCACATGGGCTGTTAAAGAGCCCATAAACAGCCATATATTTCAAGACGCGCGGTGCTTTCTCTCTCGCATAATTTCCTTTATATATACAATATATACATTTGCAAGAATTAGTACGTTTTAAAATATATTTGCAATTTAAAGTTGATTTTCACCCCAGGTTGGATAAATACAAACGATAAAGTCTAAATTTTAAGATGATAGTACTCTGCGAAAGCGTACTCTGAGATAGGTCTATTTGTCCCGCCTACACTATTCCACTCTGAGTCTAGCATTGACCCTGCGGTGTAAGACTGAATCAATGTCAGCCATTTTCACTCATACTGTTCAGTGAACTGAAGATAAACCCAGGGTGTCTGAGAGTGCAAAGTACTTTCTAATCTGTTCAACGCATCGCGGGGAAGGGTTATTGGCTAGCAAATTAACAAGAAAATTATATGCGTCATACGGCCACACCTGTTTCAGAAGGGAAGGTGTTACACAAGATTGCCGATCGACGGAGCTGTACGAAGCAAATGGTAATATTTCTAAAATTTATCGAAATAAGTTAGCGCTGTTTCAATTGACAGCATCTTTTTTCGAGGTTCGAGCAAAATGCTTTATACACATCCAGCGCAGATGTCAGTGTCTGGGCGTGAAGGAAGCCGTGTAGGTAGTGTGGGAACTCCCCGATGACATGGGGCTACCCACTGAAAAACCCTAATTATCACATTTACTCCCCAGAGTTCGCTAGTGTTTGCCAGTTCTTCAAGGCCCTGGGAGGAGGAGTCGTCCGCTTTATATGTCCGGCATGGCCTCCGAGGCCTGTAAGAACCTCTCGCAATCCTTTCTTAGCGAGGGAAGCACGTCTTTCTTCATCCACACGAGTTTTTTTCTCTGATGATCCTGTCTAGGTGTGACGCTCCTCTTCACGATTGGCTTAACGTCAACATCCATGTTACGATTGTTTGAGTGTCAGCTCCAAGCCAGTACATATGTGAAAGTCCGCCGAAGGTTCAAGAGTCTTGGTAATCCTACGACCGTGTGGTCTACGTCATCAGGTACCCGAGTGAAAGCCTCTGCGGATTCTTAACTGTCGCTGCTTTTCGTGCCCTTTCTTCAATGTGCGCAGCACTTAGGGTCTTACCTGAGGGGGTATGTTGGTTGCGGAGGCACGAATGCTCGATTTACCCATTGCGCCTTTAAATGTTGGTGAGTTCGGATCATTTACTATTTAGAAACCCAAGTCCGATGCTAAATTGCAAAGTTCCTCCGTCTTCACATCCGTGGGCAGGCCGCGTGTTGCATTCATCTTTCACGCTATTACCTTTGGACTTTCACGACTTACTTTTACCCCTAGAAGCTCGAACGTATGATTTACCGCTGCGGGCTTTAGGTTTATTACGAACATTGACTCTGTCCCCCTCTATGGCCACGCAATTATCGTCAACCATGATTACCTTTATGCCAACCAGTCGACTCTTGTAAAATACTTATACGCCTTCACTAGGACGCTCCCTTCAACGCTAATGTGGGCAGAAGTCTTAATGATTGTATGGCTTTCGACTGAATTCATCCCTTGTCATTTTATACAGGTTGGGCATCTGTGATGATAGACGGGTGTATTGCGTACCGTTCTTTACCGCGGACGTTTCGTTGATTGTTTCTGCCAATGAACGTAGTCCTATGGTGGCAAAACTGTGTGATACCTCGGGCGCGTGGACGGGGGTTGTCTTACATATAGAGTATATTCAAAAAATGGGTTCTATGTGCACATTATATACATACTCTACTTTTAATCTGAGGTCGTAAAGTTGCATTTTAGATACCCATTGGGGACTTGAGATTCCGAGCGAGTCTTATCGCATTACAAGTCACATAAACGGATATCCCAGCTGGCAAAATAAGTGACTTTCAGTACTTTTTTTAAAGGCGGATTGATATATAATAGAGCACTTCCAATAGAGTGTTTTTAAAGACGCTTTTGCTCGATTTCAAACAAGGTAAGACCTATATATATATATATATATATATATATATATATATAAATATATATATATATATATATATATATATATATATATGTATATATATATATAAGGTCTATATACGAAAAGCTTCACCGCGCGAGGTGTTGTCAGACATCTCAAGCTTTTAGCTAAGCTCACTATACGTTCGACGTCCCCCACTATGCGTGTTACTACTTGTTAGTCATGCTATTCCTCTTTTTTTTAAATATATATTAGCCCGCTTTTTTCAACGGTTTTACCTCTGTCTTATACGCTTGCCTGTCTCTGTCTCCCTCTATTGATCTCTGTCTCGACCTCACGTGTATCTCTTAACCTAATTTCTTGAGGACAACCGATAATGGTATGGATACCAATTGAGCACAACAGCTAAGCACCAATAACTATTGCGGAGTATATCTATCACAATGGATCTGTAGTGTAGCGGTTGTGCCAGTCTTATGTTGGCGCGTGCTCATACCAGCTCACTCAGGCCAATTTCTGGTCAGGGTGGAATGAAATGCGTCCACCCTATAAACAGCTTTTTTTAGCACCGAGCCGGTAGAAACAAACCGATCTGGAAACCGGCCGACATGAGGGGGAAAGAATGGTGGCTGCTGTCGATTTTACATACGTACGTACACGTATTATAGTTGGTGGCTGGCCGTAAGATATGCAGGCTCGATCCGCGTCGCTCTCTAATACTCGCCGATGAGGAGCTAGTCCGGCCGTAGAGGTATCGGCGTGTGGAAATTCTATTTCAGTTGGCACATCTGTCGACAAACAAGTCGGTTTACGTACGATAACTATGTGTCTTCTCACCTCGAGAACGTTGACTCTTCATGGACCTGGCCGATAATAGCTGGCTCTCTCCGTGCAACCACCATCTTTGCGTTGCTCATTCGATTCGCGGTGGCGAGGGCAACTATACTAATAATAATAGTCATCATCATCATCATCATTTTCACTATTACCATTATCACCATCATCATCATCACCACCACCATCATCATCGTCGTCATCATTATAATAGTGATAATAACCCTCAACAACACCATCGTCATGACAATCACAACGAGGACAGGAAGAGGAGGAAAATCAAAGGAAAGCAGGCGGATGAAGATAGGCGAAAAAATAAACACTATTATCGAATGGAGTAGTGGCAAGAGCAAAAAGCACAACAACAACAACGACAACAACAATGACAACTACAAGGTCTCCTCACTTTGCCCAAGCGCTGGTGCCTATAAAAACATTGGCTTGCAGAATTACCGGCACCATATCCCGTCGTCGTCTTCGTCACTACACAAGGTAACTCACTAACAAACTCGATGCCGACTGCCGTGTTTCTGAGCGGGTGTGCAGAATCTCCACAACGAGTTAGGAACCTAGGCGATGGTTCCTAACTATCACCTAGGTTCTTTTTATGTTTGCTACCATCGACCGTAGACTACCAAACGCGCTAGTTACTTTATTTTTCTAGAATTCTGCTCGTTTGGCCAATTGTAGTGCGCCACATCACTGTCTACAACAGTACATCTGCGCAAAAATCCACGTTCTCTATAAACTCTATAAATGCCACAATAGTGGTTCCAGCGGCTATTGCTTGGTTCAACAAATTGAGGTGTTGCCACGCGTAGAATCGAAACATATTAGGATAGGATTGCTTAGTCTTCTTGATCGTTAAATCATGCTAAGTATTGCTCTGCTGGACAAATAAGCCCAATAAGTCGCCGATTTGAGTTCACGCAAAAAGTGAAGCGTACTGAGAGGTTTCAGCCCGTCGTTGTCAAATAGCTTCCATAGATTCTACAAACAGAAAAGTGAAATTCCACAACATGCGCGCTATACAAATATGGAGTTAGTACACAATTTGTGTCGTAACTACTTGCGTTTTATTTTGTTTTTAGAGTGTTGACTGTGTATAGAAATAGCGCTTGAAATTCTGCTCTTCGTTTGAGCCACACATATGTCTATATATACATATATATATATATATATATATATATATATATATATATAGATATATTATATATATATATATATATATATATATATATATAATAGGAAGAAATTAAAAACTTCAGCAAACGTTTATTAAACTAATGTGTGCCCGTTTGGTCCCTGTTTGAACCGGAAAAGATCACGCCAACAACCACCAAGCACAATGCGCACCCTGATCGTTCTCGCCGCCCTGGTGGCCGCAGCGTCGGCTCAAATCCACGCCTCGTCGGTGGCCAAGGCAAAGAAGGGCTGTGACTTCGGCGTGCCGATTAACGGCGATATTGGATGGGTCAAGGTGCCCTGTGACAAGACGAACCAGGCCGCCAAGGCTATCGGACTCGGAGAGGGTGCCGAGTTCCTCGGATCGTCCCGCCTGGTGAGTAGTGCCAAGCTAGAACATGTCGAACTCCACACTGTGTAACGCGGTGCGTCAAAAGCCGCTATTTGTCTACTATAGGTGGTTGTGACGATAATGCCATTATTATTCATATTACTTCTTTATGTTTAACACGTTGGCCTGTGGTAGCCGAAGACATAGCAGTTTGTTCGAGAAGAGTTGACTTTAGGTCTAAGGTGTACGCTGCGGGTTCCAGTAATTGTCTGTCTCTATTATTTTCTGATCTGAGGCGACGTAATCTATTTTAAACTATGCTAAGCTGATTTGCCGTGTATATGCACTTTGAAGGACGTCATCTGGTACAACCTAATCGGTTATGGTTGTTGTGTTCTGCATAAAATATATCTTGATTGGAATCCGTGTTTCTCTTAGTTTCGCCATTCTTGTTGAGATTGCTCTCCGTACTCAAATACCCGTAAGCCGGTGTGCACGCAAGTGTACACTGAGTCCGGTGCACATGCAAATGTATGCAAAATACATTATTCTGGTCCCTGCAGAATCCACGTAATAGTTACTCTGCATGCTTTGTTCTTGCTAACATTGTAAACAATCACTTGACCAGCAGGACCCTCTTTTAAATGAAAGTGCATTGCACCAATGCATATTCTAAAGAACTTGTTTTCTTGCTTTGCGGGTAGATCGTCGGGATAGACCCCTTGATTTCTGAAAATCTAGCGACATCGATTTGATTAGTTGGGCACGACGGGATGTCAGCCAGTTCTCGTTTATTATTTTTCCATGTCGACGCTCCGTTCTTCATGTTCGTTTTACGCGCATCTCATGCTCAAATTGCCGTTATTTCAGTCCGGTTTTGTCGGTGCGGAGAGCTACGCTATCCACGGAAAGATTGACGGCAAATGCTGCTCGCAGCGCGTTACCAAAATTGCTGGCACTGCCACCGAGCATCCGTTTAAGGTGAGATAACAACTCAGTTAGTTTATATATATATATATATATATATATACAAACATACATATGGTTTATTTCGCAGTTACATTGCATATATATATATACACATTAAAAATTGAGATATTACAAACAAACAACTAAAAAAGAGGTTCCTTGTTTTAGGCTCAAGAGGATGAGCTCTGCTGTCACGAGACCTGCCCCACCTGGATGGAGAAGTGCTAAGCTTGTTGAACGTCGCTTATCTGCTCCGCACCTCACCGAACAGCTCACTCACTATCATTCACAGTTAGGGATAACGATCTTGCCTGACAGATCTCTCTTCCTCCAATGACTTTGACAGTTGATTGAACGGTTGTTGACCATGCACACGTTGCAAACAAAAAGGACAATTAATTAAAATAATACATGAATAAAATGAAAAATAGACAAACGCTAAATGTGTCTTGATATTACTGCCAGTTGCCAGACTGTCTCTCCGCGTGGCAACGAACAGCCGAACTCGATTCCTGTCTCTGCGTATGGCTTTTGTAACTACTGAGACGAGATCTATAGCTAAATTGTTCGCAATACGTTTACACGGGGCCACTGTGTGGTCATGCCACGCCTAGTTGAGCTATTTGATGACACAGCTTACAAAATCTTCTCTTAGAATTGGTGAGAGTGTTCCGCCAACGCTTTTCCAATGGTCACCGTTGTAAGAGACTAAAGTTCAAATATTGAGAAAAATGTGCGCACAAACTGTTTGGTAAAGAAAACCAAGTAGATGTACTTCAAACTAAATTATATTGCGTTGAGCAAAACAAAATGATAGGGCAACTCATTAAACGTTCTATTCAATTGACTGGCTGTCTATATATATATATATATATATATATATATATATATATATATATATATATACTTTTTTTTAATAAAGCCGCGCTGGATTTAATTTAATAGTTTTAAAATGCAAACGGTGAAGAAGAGAAAACGCGTCGACCATCAAGGATGTCCTACGTAGACGTAGCTCCATGAAGACAAAAATGGCCTTTTCGGACATCCGTGCGAGTTTATACAGCTGCTGTGGCATAAAGTATGCCGTTTGCAGAATGTAGAGCTGTAACTGCAGAGTTTTAAAAGCCCGTAATACCCGTGGCCACTTGGCAGATAATAATATTTACCTTTGTTACGGAAGTCTAGAACATATAAGCTGGTGCAAACGCTTCACGAATAAGAAAACGAATGTGAAAAAACTGTCTAGTTTCTGCTATGAAATGTAATTATGTAAGAAGATATATATATATATATATATATATATATATATATATAAAGGACCTTCCAGAACTCGTCCCCCAAATTTTGGGGTCTAGTACAATTTGGCGAAAAAATATTTTTTTTATAATGGAACAGGAGAGCGGAAATGTCTTCTAAAATGAGTAATTCCGCGTAAAAAACTTAAATATACGATTTGAAGAAAATGAAATTCCTTGAGAATTATCTTTAATACAATTTTTGTTCTGTTTTAAATTAACAAAATTACTAGAATGCATTTCACATATAAAAATTTTTCCTCCAAGCACGCAGGTATGTTGATTTGACTGGGGCTCTGCAATCGCAGATTTAGTAAAGATATGCGAGAATAAATTACTTGGAACTACCACATTTAGTAATTTCGTTCGCACTCCAAAAAGTATTTTCCGGCCTCTTGGTCATTCAAAAAAATATTTTTTTGCTTAGTTGTACTAGACCTCGAGATTTGTTGGACGAATTTCAGGAGACTATATATATAGTTCCTTGTCTGAATCATCCACCTACCTATAATGCTGTGGTGAGGTCACTTTTCGTGGAAACCTTGTCTGGCTCCGACGTTCGTGTGAATCTACTGGTATCAACATCTTTCCCTATGAAGCAGAGTCGCACCGTAGAAAATTTGGCTACAAGTACTCTTGGCAAGTCCCGTCCATTCATTACGAATCTCAAAGTCATCACGCATTTTTGTCACTCGTAAGCTAAAAGGGACATGACTGCAACATAATCTTATCCTTGAAGTACATCACAAAGGTTTTGACTTTTCCTACCTTACTCCCAAAAACAGCATTGAGATTTTTCACCCCGTTGTTACCAACTCTCTCAAAGTTATCCTAGGATTCTTTATTTCTGGGTTTTCGGCATCTTGATGTTCCCAAAACCATCTGTTCCTATTACGTCATGTACAGAAGAAATCATGTACAGACAACTATTATAATTACGTCATGTACAGAATTTGAGCGTTTAACTTATTGTAGATACCTGACCACCGTAACTGCTAGTGTCATCCTAGGGGTAGATACTTATGCAATATCTATTAATTATATGCAATGTACGAGTATACTCGACATGCGACCTTAACTGTTTGTGCTCCTATTACTTTATCAGTGTAGCGTTTCCTATCATATGGCCGCTTGAACAAGTTTCTAATCTAAATTCGGATAGTGAGAGCTCATCAGCGTGATCCGAATTAAATAAAATGACAATTCGTTAGATATGGGCGTGAGCCGTCCACTCGTCACGTACGCCTGACCATTGCGAGTCCTTCTTTTAATATATATATATATATATATATATATATATATATATATATAGTTACTATATATATCCAGTAACCAAACGCGACGACGATAGACGCATTTAGTCGATACCGAGCCGCACGCAGCTTAGCCCAGCGTACCTAAACCAGCGTCCACAATATGGATGTCAGAGCGTAAAAAATCTTAATTCCATACCTGTCGGTATGAAGTAAAGACTGTTTTCGAGATCTGCGTACTTACGTCTCATTTCCTGTTCGGCGTGCTCTGCTACCCATCCTGTGCTGACAGAGCTATGGCTGACTTACGAGGGAGCAATGTGGCAGGACACTATAGCATCCCAGACCAAGCACTTGCCGTGAGACCATAGTGGTATAGTCACACCGTCGGATCTTTTGTCGTTGCCTCGTGCGAGGCCCCGTGGTTCCAGTTTTGCTGGCAACCTTGCCATCCTAAGGGCTCTTTTGATTATTTAATTTAACTATATGTGCCGTGAAATTCTTCCAAAGCTTCTTGGACAGCTTGTGGGATGTAGACCGCAGGCATTAACCTCACTCTCCTATCTAGATAGCGACAGCCATACGGAAAGTGGTTGAGTTCAGCATGGTGCCCAAATGTGAAAATGGCGCGGATCTTAACGGGTCTCCCTGTTGAACTCAATTTTCTGAAGCATTAGGCGTCATCGTGTTTCAGGATAACAGTGAGGGTTTATTATAGCTCTGCTAGACCAGTGGCAGTAAGTTCGGACCATGCTGTTCCGCAGACGTATATTTCTCAGAATCCGCTAGTTTCCGCAAAAGTAAATATCTTTGGATTGTATTGAATGCGTTACAAAAATCTAGCTTAACCATTACGCGGCGAAGGTCCTTCTACTTTAACGTAAGCTCGGGCAAAACCGACCTGATGCGGTTTTATCGCTGCTAGTATTGCTCTCTTATTTGTGGCCGAAGCTATTTTTGCTGCCAGTCACCTTAAGGCGAGTCCGCATGCAACTGGGTCTGTTTTCTTCGTAAGACAGAATGGTTGCTCCGTAGAAGATAGTAAGACAGAATGGTGGTAGTGTACCACTTAATGCCTTCTTTATAAGAACTCTGAGCCCTTCCAACAGTTTTGTGGAAGATGGAATCGTTGGGTCTAGCATATATTTTAGGTGTCGTGTACGTAAAGCCATCCAGCCCTGCTCCTGAAGCTAGCGCGAAAGATCCCACTGCATCCAATTCCAAGAGGTCCTGATACAGGTCTGTGTTTATTGCATCTCTCACTGCTAATATTCTCAAACGGAGGATGCGTGCGCGTAAGTTCCTCCTCTGTATTGTGGTCGACGGGGGCGATAACGTCACGAGACATCAGCGCACGTACTGCGGCTCGTATGTTGCCCTCAGCCAGCCAGTTGCGCCCTGCGAGGCCTACACGGTGGTCTTTCTTGCTTTTTTCCTATGCGCTGTTGCATACGCATTTTCTGTGAGGTACATATTAAGGTTCGTATTGTCCAGGCTTGCTATGTTGAATTAGCTGAGTCAACCGTTGTATGTTTCAGAAGGGCAACGATCAATGGTTAGTCGTTCGCGTTGGAGTCACCAAGTGCGCTATGGCAGCGTGCTTAAATCTCGTCCACACTGGTCGCATGTATGGATAGGTTGGGAACATATATACTATATATATTTATACATATATAATAAAAAATAAATAATATATATCTATCAGATATATATATATATATATATAATATATATAGATTAATATTTCTGTATACCATCTATCACCTAACTGCAAAAAAAACATTATATACTATCTCTCATCTATATATACTCTCTATCTATATCTCTTATCCGTCTGGCATAGCTATCCCTTGTAGAAAAAGCTGATAAGCTAAGACTGTCATTTAATTGTAGTATTATTTATTAATACATATTTGATTATGCGTAAGTTGTATGTGAACGGATTATACCTTCTCTATAAGGTAGTATCAGCATCTGATCGACTTTCGTTCAAACTGAAACAGTTTATTTAGGTGTTCCCTTAATGCTGCACCGGCTTTAATCGCCTCAATCTTTAGTATTTGCCTTTAGATGCTGTGGTCTCATCTGGACTGTGGTCCCAGGTCATCAACTGGCTGGCAAACTTAATCGGTGCTGGTAAAGTGTGGACATTAGGGACCCTGAAGGGCTGGTAAGTGTGGACATTAGGACCCTGAAGGGCTGGACTTGGGTCCAGAAACTTTGCTTCATATCCACCTAAACGCGGGGGGCTAGAGGGTTAAAAATAATCCGGTCAGCTGGAGTTATTACCACACTTTTTAGGAAAATAGGAAGCCCTATATATGCGGCATTAGTAGTTTAGTAAAACGTAATTAAAGCAGTGCAATTAAGCGTCTCACTCTCTGAGTGAGACGATTGTTGATTGAAAAACTATTGTTTCGAATTAGTTGCGTCGGGTAGAGGGCCTGGGGAGATTAGGCGGCATCTGCGTGGGTATTACCTGTAATATTTAGTAATCCTGATGGCAACGTCCAGGTGGTGCGTCTGTATTTAAAAAAAAAACAAGACGGTCTTGAATTGTATTCCCAACCCTGCTAAATACTCTACACGATACGTTGCCAAACTCTACCTCTACCCAGGTCATCGTTATGGGCGATGCAAATTTTGGTCCTTTAGTCTAGCGATTCTACTTAATTCTTTTCCGCTAGAGACTTCTCCCTTGTAGGGGATCGCATAACCAAACGTGCGTCTGGTACGTGCATAGACTACAATTGCTGTTTCCAATTGCTCAAGATTTACAGCTGTTCACCCTGCGGTTCTCGAAGCTGCGGCTTTCTCTAATCATGCCCGGTTCTCATATCTCATTCTGCCCACCCTGTGGCTGCTCAACCGTTGGTCAAGTTGGCTTCCCAAATTACAATGATGTCGCTAAAAGGGCTAAAATTGCTATGTTTCTCTATATGTCTTGTGGTTAGCGGTTTATAATGAAATAGACGTAAATTCGGCATTTGACGTTTTCAGTAAATCCCTGCTTCTTATAAACGAACGGCCTTTCGCCTTGTAAACCGTCTTGTTTCTGATATTCGTGCAAGATGGGTTAATTTTCTTTCTCTCTAAGTTTACAAGCGCTGCGTCGCAGAGTTAATGAGATGTACCACAGATATTGTAAAATAAATTGGGTAGATTTGAAACTTTCTATAGCTTTGCTTTCTTGCTTGATAATTCCTTTCAACTCTAAATAGTCATCAGTGGACTCTGTGATAGGCGACATGATTCAGTTGACTTACCGTGCGCGTTTTAGTTGGCGATGATAAACTTTGGAAAACCCAGTGGAACTTGCAAACGAGCGGAACCGTCACTTTGCCACGTTAGGTAATACTACGGCGCAAGGCAAAACCCATCCAATTAAGGCGGGGGGTGCCGCACGGCTGAGTACTCGGCCCAGTTCTATAAAGTGGCATACGATGGTGTCTTGCGGCTTGACGGCCTGCCGATGGGTGAGACAATCGCCTACGCGGATGATCTTGCACTGGTGGTCACCGGTCGCACATGGACTATCCTGGAGGCCAGGGCAAACACGGCTCTTTATCGAATAAACAGGTGAATGACTGATCATGACCTGGAGTTAGCACCACAAAAAACCGATGCTCTTTTCCTAACCGGCCGCAGGCGGACAAGGCCTATATCCCTGAAGCTCAACGGCACGCTTACACGCGTCTCGGCACGCTAAATACCTAGGGGTGACCTTGGACATAGGCAAGTTTACGCAAAGGACGTCAAGAGTATCGGCCAACCTGGCCCTATACTACCCCGGAGGGAGACGCGTGCGATCCCAAACGACGCCTTCTAGCTGCTGTTGCAGAAGCGGTCGTGGACTACGAAGGCTTCGAGAAGAATAGGATATAGAAACCTCACTTGATGAGGACTGGAAAAAATATATTTCCTGCTGTCTAGGTTTCCGAAGTTATTTGATTGCAGGACCTCCGACTTCCATTATAGATTGTTCGTTTGAGTCCGAAAACTTCCCGGCACCGCTAAAGCACACGACGGTATTTCCTGTATCTAAGAAGAAGGTAAACGACACTGCGCAACAATTACAGGCCGATTTCGGTTGTTGTCACTATATCTCAAAGGTCATTAAGGAACTTGTGTTGATCAGGCTGAATCGACCCTTAGAGTCGATCCAATGTCCTATCGCCTAACGTTCAACGTTCGCAGGTCGACTGACCTCGCGTTGGCCCATTTATGGCAGCGATTTTCCGATGCGGTGAGGCACATACGTTTTATCTCGCAGTCGTCCTTGACGTGTCGGCTGCTTTAATTGCTTTGATTATCAATTTTTGTTCCAAACGCTCGCTCAGCTGGGTTGCTCCGCGCCGGCCTCTGCCGGTTTATGTCCTACCTCTCAGGACGGAGGCAGGTGGTATGGCTGGTCGAATAAAGTCCTCGTGGTAGCAAGTTGATATCGGTGCTTCTCAAGGCTCGGTTCTTGGACCTTTCATGTTTCTTATTCTTCCGAATTTCATTCTATTAGGAGCCCAAGGACTAAACCTCG